>JANCMA020059931.1:0-15909 GCA_024336925.2 Zoanthus solanderi | reverse complement strand
AATTTTCCCAAAAAAATGCCATTAAAAATCAATCCTTAAAGCTAAGAACAAAAAAATCTACAAGGGCATTACATTCTAAGATGAATTCCCAGGACACCTTAATCTAGAAGACCAAACTTTCAAAATTTCCTCCGGGAATTTCCTGAGGTTGAGAAATTGTTATTTGATCGGAATGGAAAGATTTTGCAAACGTCGCAAGTTATATTACCGCGCCTTGGGCAATATTCGCTGATGGCCCCTCTTCCCAAATCCGCTCTCCCACCCTAACATTACAGTTTCTTTTAAGGTTTCGTTGATTTCCATTTTTTTCGAAAATTTGTAGTCACCCGGTTACACTACGAAAATTGGTATGATGACAGATTTAGGCGAGAAAACAAACACATACCCGAACAAATTAATTTTCCCTAGTGAGACCCGGGCCTAATTTCCATACACAATAACAATTTACACGTGGTCGTGGAAGCAGGATGAATTAGCAATTACTTTTCATTTCCGATCTCAGTAATTCTGTATTAAACACAAAGTTCACAAAAAGAATAGCTAAAAACTTTATAGAGGTGTTTTTGACTTTCTGAAATTGGAAGAGTATTTTTGTTCGACAATTAAAAGGTCTATAATAAAAATTTTTGACCGGCCAGTAGATATTATTTTATTCCGTTTCCTGTTTAAAACACTGCGCAATCAGTCGTTTCTTAACTAATAGACATAGCATTAAACTAAAGCTCTGTAAGACTCTAGAGTCCATCATTACACTTTAAAAGCCTTTAGATAGATGTATTTAGAAAACATACGTGATTGTTTACCTATCATCGATGAACCCCGCGGGAATGGGTTTTGATTGTGCCAGGATATCTATTCGCCGTGTCTCAACTGGATTCAGAGAAATAAAATAAATGTATTATATATATTTAAATTTTCAAAGTAAAGCCAGAGAACCAAGACTTACCCGATGCTTCCATATTATCCTTATCCTCTAAGTGAGCTAAACTTTGTTTATTTTTCTCTTGTTGTTGGCTTTTCGTATCTGTAAACAAAGAGCTTGCTTGGTGGTTCAAATGTTCTTAGAAACGCTTGTCAAGTTTTGCTTAGCAACGGCTCGGTTAACTACTGGACACTAGTACTTAGCCTCCCATACTGCGCATGGTCCGATATGGTGTCATTAGAAACTTGAGATGAGTTCATATTCAAGTAATGTTTGGTCGTGTTTTCGCTTTCTGTAGGAAAACTCATTTCTGTAGAACCTCAAATTCTAAAGGAGAACTACTAATGGGAGGGATATATTCGTATTTTACTGAAGCAGTAGTTGGTTATGCTGGTAAATTAGAACCAATTCCAAAGATAGAGGTACTCTCACCGCGAGTAATAAGAGTTCTTGGTTGTAATCCGGGATCGTTCACGCTACAGGGAACAAATACATATATTGTTGGTACTGGGAAGAGGTAATTTCATTTGCATATTGATTACTTTGCTAAATAAATAATCAGTTTTTTTTTTAAAAAAAGAGTGTTTCAGGGTGAATAGAGTGTTGCAGGGTGATGTCTTGTAGTAAAACATATGGGGGGAGGGGGAGGGGGATTGTTGGTTGGGAATCTCAACTCCTGACTTTGTCGAAGTGTTAATTTATGAACTGATCAGGCTTACACCGCAGTCAAACTTGCATGAAAAAACCAAATGGCAAATTAACTGGCCAGCAAAAGTCAGGGCAGACAAACTAACTATTACAATTTGCAAATTCATAAAAATTTAAGTGGCAAAGGCAAATAGATGTGCTTTCTGTTGAGCAGGAGTAGGAGACAATGAAGAGATCAGTGAAGGTCAGATAAAAACAAACCTTGCATTGGTAGTGGTTCAAGTTCATGGTATATATGCAGGGTCATTGCCAGCATTTTTAAGAGGGGGGTTCCAAATCACCAAAAGCTGTTTGTTCAGTCATAAGTATTGCAGTGAGGTTGCTCTAAAAATTGACACAGTTAAGGACCGAGGTGTGAGAGAAGGAATTCCAGAACCCCAGGAACCCCCCCAGGCTATGCCCCTGACATGTTAGTAGGCCTCGAACTCTCTAATTCTAGAAGCACAGTCATTTTGGCCTCAAGATTTTTGGGAAAATTAGGGCACCTAGGCAATAATTGTCAAAGGGAACCAAGGCCATAAGGCCATGTTAATAAAATGATGACTATCAGCATATCAAACTTTTTAAGGGCACTTTGTGTATTTTAGAGGATACACTAAGTACATAACGGTCCTGTAGTAAAAGCAGATGGGGGAAGGGAAATTAACACTTCGGCAAAGTCAGGAGTTGAGATTCCCAACCAACACTCCCCCTCCCCCTCATCTGTTTAACTACAGGACTTTCAGTTCACCCTGCAACACTCCTAATTTTTTTAAAAAAATCTGATTATTTATTCACCCTGCAACACTCTTGTGTGGTGCAAAACTGATGGGGAAAAAGAGGACAGAGGACCTAATGGAGATGTTGGGTATAAAGGAAACAGTGGTTCAGATGGCAAAGGCAAATGGAGTGAGATGGTACGGGCATGTGTTGAGGAGGGATGATAGCCATGTTTTGAGAAAAGCATTGGAGTTTGAAGTGAAGGGGAAGAGGAAGTGAGGATGACCAAAGAAGATGTGGAAGATACAAGTGGAGAAGGAGAGCAAGAGTGTTGGTTTGGAGAAGGAAGATGCCTTGAATTGAGCGAGATGGAGAGTGGGAGTTGGAGAGATTGCTGTTAGAGTGGGGTAAATCCGGTCACCCTTCTTTTATGGGGATAAACCTGGATCAAAATTGGATAATAAATAACATTAACCAGGCAACACTCAGGATTTGTTTGTTTTCTTTATTTGGCTATCACCTTAATATATATTTTGATCACTTTCAGCTTATTGAGGCAATACTAATTAGTAAAATACCCCATGTTTTAACACCAATTTTTTAAAGGTACTTCAGCACCCAACAAAAAAAGGGGCAGGCCATTTTGTGGCTGTAAGTGGCACAGAATTCTGGGGGCGTTATGGCAATGGCTAAGGGCTTCACATCAAATGCCACATGGTTGACATAGATTTCAAGCCATGTGCTAGCTATATAGTATGTTTCCTGGTCAATAAGCTTTTTATCAGCAGCTGTTTTTTGGCATTCTGAGAAGCCTATCTGAGAGCTGTATACCAACTTTCCATTTCCATTCATGATTTCTTACTTGCTTTAAAAAAATTATCAAATAAATTGAATTTTGTGCCTTCAAGGTACAGAGTTTGGCAAGTTCTTTTAATAGATTTTCTGCATGGGTCTTACATCAAATATCAATGATGTTATTATAAAATAATGGTATTATATTAATGCTCTTTACAAAAATATATTCTGTTATGAATTTTGTTAGTTATATATTTGATTCTTATTTTGCTCTTTTATTACAAACACAGTCGCATCCTGATTGATACTGGTAGTGGTGGCATTAATGATTATGTTACCAATCTACAAGAAACATTGTCAAAACATGGTGTAAATATCCAAGAAATACTTGTTACTCATTGGCATCCTGACCATGTTGGTGGAATATCAGATGTTGTGCATAGAGTGCTCCAAAAAGGTAAAAAAAAAAAAGACCATTTTTCAATTTTTAGGTACTGCTGACTGCAACAATAACAGATTCCATTTGTACAGTCTTAGCTTCAATATGGAGTTATATACAGTAATGTATTCCTAAATGCCAAATGAATGTGTAGTTTTACTTTATTTGCATCAGTGTGTATTATTGGAGGTGTGACTTCTTGGTCTCTTTCATTAGTATATTTGAATATTTAACAACAAAACAAGGCTAAGACATTCTAAAATGAAACTGCAGTCATTTAAATCAGTGGCATGTAGGAATTCAAAATTGGTCTATTAATATGTTTAGTTTGCTGTTTTAATAAGAACTCCTTAAAAATAATAACAGTCTAGTTCTAGTTTTATTTATAGTTTTTTTTTTTTTTTTTTTAGTTTTTTTTTTACTGGGCCCACAGTAATTGGCATTAGCTGTTGTGGTCACCCTGCCTTATTCATTTTTGCATATAATTGTGACTTCTTACGTTTAATTTTGTACATTTATTATTATGATATTAATTTATTGTATTGTCATTTAGTTTATTTCTAAGGCGAAGCTTAATAAATTAATAAATAAATAAATAAATAAAAATGTGCACTATAAAGAGCTACGTCCCTGTTATAGGAGCGGGCATTAGTACCCATTAAATTTGTTGTGAAAAGTGGTGAGCCTGAACTGAAGTTCTAAGGTGTGCATCATGAGGACACATACGGGGAGAAGGAGTTTAAGCGTACGGCGGCTGATCAAGACCACTGATTCAGCAATTAAAAAAGTGGCTGAAAACTGAATAAAGTAATTTGAAGCAAAATCTTTTTTATATGTACTGTACGTATTTGTAAGCCAGCTTGTAAGTTCTTACAACAAGCGCACGAATAAAACTTTTGTTGTTAATTCTGAAACTACAAAATAATATTATTCATCCACGAGTTTTTGATATCCTTTCTAAAGTCAAAATGATAACAAGTTTGATGCACAAACGACGCCAATTATTGCAGTCAACATGCAGCAACGGCTTAGATCTTGAGGCAAATTTTCTGGAGACATTCACAGTTTAGAAAACTCTTGTTCGTACGGGGGCGTTCGATTCTTTCCATTTAGACGTTAAAATAATTACTGTAAATACTTAATGAAAATAATTACTGCACAGGAGCTTGCACTTTTGTTTGAATCGGTTAAACGTGTCTCTGACTTCCTCTGGACGGGACACTAATCCATCGCAGATTAGCTCCCAGCAGATATTGGTACTCCATTTACCGGTCAACCTCATAAGGATTGAAATTGGGTCAGATTTGTCATAAAAAAAATAAAAGTAACTGTTCGAAATCAGGCGAGTCACGGTTTGAATGTATATCTTGAGTTTAAAACGCTTGAGGCATGCGCATGACACTTGTCCTCTAAGTATCCTGCCATTCAAGGAGTTAAGTTTATAACCCTAAGCTAAAGTTTTGTTATACAGTTGCTAGATGCTGCATGACTGCCCCAAGCCTTTTTTGTTTTCTTTCTGTTTGCAGACTCCTGCAAAAAAAAAAAAAAAAACGATTTATAAAAATAATATCTATAAATGTGATATTGTCTCGAAGTACTTTATTTTCTAAGTTTTTACTTCATTTTTAGCAAACTTATGTTGCATTGAAAGCTGCAAATATCATTTAGACAGAGTTCTTTATTAACAAAAAGATCAATAATTGTTAAGCCCCGTCTACACAAGCAATTTATTTGACAATTTTCATTTGCTCGTGTAGATGAACAAAATTGAGCAATTTTTATATGACAATTATATTTGCTGAAAAACTGGCGTGTTAGTTTTTATGTGGCAAATAAAAATTGTCACATACAGAAAATTGGCCGTGTAGACGAAACAACACATAAAATTGGCAATCTTTTTTATGTCATCCGTAGATCCCAGTCTTCAATCTTTTGTTTTCAAATAAGAAGTGCTCGTGTAGACGGGTCTTACCTCAAGAAATAAAAATTGTCAAATAAAACTTGTAACATAAAAATTGCTCGTGTAGACGGGGCATACCCCAACAAATAAAAAGTGTCACTTGTCACATAAAAATTGCTCGTCTAGACGGGGCCGAACAGCACTAACTTTTTTCAACAAAAACAAACTAGAAACTTGGTTATTAATTTAGAAAAGACTCACTTTAACAAATACCAACAATTGCCTACGCAGTTCAAATAGCTTATTCGTGACAAAAAAAAAAAACAGCAACAGAACGCTATTGTTTTTTAATTCCAATCATACTACACTGGTTAGCTATGACGCACCAGAATTAAATTAGTATTTATCGAAATGGAATTGAACCCTTCGCTAGATTTACTCAATACCGGATTTACAACTCTTGAAAATGGTTTGTTTTGCAGTGGCAAAAACAGGAAGCAAGAAATTTTAGAATCGATTCTTGGCTCCCATTGACAAAATGGTGATGTTATTTAATAGAGCAATCTTACTGTCTCTTGGGCATGTGAAAACACTTTAGTTATTGGTTGCGTTCCTCAAATTCTTTATTGAATTATTGAGCTTACTTTCTGAGGGACTGTCCAGTAATTCTAAAGAAGGTAAAATGTCAATTTTTTTAACAGCTCAAGTTTCAACTCTTGCAAAAGTTCATTGAATGTTTCGCTCTTTGATAATAGTATTCTTTTTAATCTTTTTTCATGCACAGCTTTTTTGTGATTGCTATTCTATTTTAGAACAAGACGCTCTAGGAGCGTATACTTGTGCCAGCTGGTCAGTGGTGGATAAAATGTGAAGGCTTTACCGGCATGCAAGTTTCAAAATAGGTCTACAAAACCAACTCTTAACCTTTTGCTCTCAGCGGCAAATAAAAACGTATTGTCTAGCAGCCGCTGTTCAGTATATCAAGTATTATATCAAATATCCGAATATAGCCGCTGTCCAGTATATCAAGTATTACATCAAGTGGCTGAAGACCTCAACACAAATAAAAAAAAAATAAAAAAAAAACACACGGGGCAAACCTAAACTTGTGCCGCGCTTCGCTGCTGGCACAAGTAATAAATCTAGTCACTGTCTATTGCAAATACTGCAATCTGATTGGCTACCGTACTCGCTATCTATCAGGTGATAGATAGTGTCTGCGGGGTGTAAACAAGAAATGCAATATGACAATTCTTGCTTTACGTTCGTGAACTAATGAATGTGAACTAAGATTGTATATTAAAAAGTTAGAGACTTTCAGTTTGTGTCTTGTTTACGAAAAGACGCAGTTACTAACCCCACAATGAACTCAAAATTGTAGATACTGCACACGGCTTCGCTTCATGCAGTGTGAAAATTTCTCGTTCATTATGGGACCACAGCATTCGTCTAATTTTCAAGAAAAAATTCACATCATTACCGCTCCACGCCATATACAGTGCTCTGATCAATTTTTAAAAAAATGCATTCACCTTTCTGTTTCACTGTCGTCACAGCTATCATCTGCAACGGATAAACAAGAAAAAAGTTTAACATAGGATGCCATGTAAAAGATATACCGTAAAATCCCACGTTGAAGCCCTGGGCTTATATAATTTCATAAAACATAAGCAAGGAGGGGGCGGTGGGGACTTATATCTGAGTCGGCCTATAAGTGGAATAAAAGAAATGTTTCGGAACGACGAGATAAAACGTACCTAAGAAACGAATTACATTTAGAATTAAATTTATGTTACATTTATTGTGCGTCATAATAATTATAAACGTACAATTTACTTCAAAAGCATCTATAAAACACTTATGCAACTGGAACAACTGGAATATAACCATTTCAATTTCAAAATGGGTTACATCATTCAAGAACTTAAAGTGCAACTAACCCGTTTTCTTGTTTTTGTTTCAAACTATTTATCATACAATTTTAAGCGCTTTTTCAAAAACGTTTTTGTTTTTGGTCAAGTGTTACTTTTTTCATAGTACTTTGAAATTCGAGAAGTTCCATCCATCTTGGTTTGTGGCCGCGTCCTCAAGGGAACTGGTAATAGCCGTGAATAACGTCATTCTCGTCCTAAAAATATCTAAAAATTAAAAAGTGAAGCCAGTTAAGGGTGAATATCTAAATGAATTCGTCGAATAATGTCAGTTTCTAAAGCTAAATGTTATCAGCATATGTTTTCTGTTTTAAATTACGCCGTCATAATTTGGAATTGACGTCATTTGCAGTTATCGCCAGTCCCCGTCAGGACGCGGCCAATAAACCAAAATGGAGGAAATTCGAATTTCATAAGTGATAAGAAAAAGAAAAATATGATCAAAATCAAAAACATTTTAGCACAAATGCTTAATAATTTGATACAAAAACAAGAAAAAGGGTTAGTTGCACTTTAAACCTTTCAGTCCCAGTTGTAT
Organism: Zoanthus solanderi; assembly: GCA_024336925.2. NCBI lineage: Eukaryota > Metazoa > Cnidaria > Anthozoa > Zoantharia > Zoanthidae > Zoanthus > Zoanthus solanderi. Next base: position 7,977 of record JANCMA020059931.1, on the reverse strand, counting down.
TGTTTAATTCTCCCAACTTGAGCCCATACTTTTCATTGAACAAGGTTGAGAGAATTATACTTTTAATCCTCAGTGGTTTGTTTGGTTGATCAATTCTCATTTTCTCATTACCAAATATTTTGTATTGTATATGTTATGTAAGGAGAAGCTTGTGCTAAAACTGACTGGGACTGAAAGGATTAAGCAAAACACTCATAACAGTCTCTATCCCTTAACTTTAAAATTTTACAATTTAATAATTTTACTAATGTTTTTTTTGCAGTTCCCGGCCACCAAGTGGAGTTTATTATATTAAAACTAATACACCGAAAAAATATACCCGTGTTTATTGTCAGATGGACAATTTGAGTGAGTGTGGAGGGGAAGGCTGGACTCTAGTGATGAAAATTGATGGTCGAAAGGTATTGTACGCAATAGATTTGCTTCATTTTTCCAGTTGTTAGCTTATTTAATTTACATAACAAAGATCGATGTTTGTTTATAGTGCCTGTGGTAACTTGTACCAAAATTAATAAAAAATTCAAACGGTGTCTAGTTGTTAAACGTGATATATATATATAAGCTTTTGACGGTCTTTCTACGGCTTTCAGTGGATATTAGAATAAACATAGTAAACCTGTTAAAATGCTGAAACACGACAGGTAAATGCATAAATTAAATCAGTATTTTAATACTGATTTAATTTATGCATATGTATTTTATGTATTTTATGTATTTTATGTATTTTATGTATTTTATGTATTTTATGTATTTTAAGTATTTTAAGTATTTTTTTATGTATTTTATGTATTTTATGTATTTTATGTATTTTATGTATTTTAAAAACTACAGCAAAATATTAAGGAAACTGTATTACTGTTCAAAGTTTTTCAAAATGAAGGTAATGTAATCAATCATTTCATGCCCTAGGCCTCTGGTGAGGCATGGGCCGACGACCTCCCCTCTACTTCTCTTTGTCCTGAGCAGTATTTCGGAGTTGCGCCCAAGTCCATTTCGCAGTCCTCATCTCAACCTCCAGACCTCTTCTCCAGGTGTTCCTTGGTGTTCCTTTTTTGCTATTGCCCTGCGGGTTCCACCTCAGTACTTGATGCTGTTAATGCACTTACCTCGTCTCAGGATGTACCCAATCCATCGCCATCACCTCTGTCTAATTTCTTCTTCGATAGGATTCTGTTGGGTTGCACACCAGAGGTCTTCACATCGAATTGTGTTTGGCCAATAAATCTTCAAAATGTTCCTGAGGAACGATTTATGAATGTTTGCAAGGTCTTCATGGTGTGTTTGGTCACTTGCCAGGTTTCTGAGCCATAGAGAAGAACTGCTTTAACATTTGAATTGAAGATTTTGATTTTGGTCTTTCTGCGGATGAGATTTGAACGCCAGATATTGTTTAAGTTTTGAAATGCAGTCCTTGCTTTGCCGATGCGAGCAGTAACATCGTTGTCCGTGTCCCCTGTTTCATTAATGATGCTGCCCAAGTAATTAAAGGCATTGGTGGTCTGTAGAGGGTCATTGTCGAGCAGTACGGGTTCGGAGTTCTTGAGAAGGATATTTTGGATTTTTGTTTTTCCTTTGTGGATTCTCAGGCCTGTTCTGAGCGAGTTTGTATTAAGTAGCGATGTCTTTTTTTGCATCTGGCGCTGTTTGTGTGACAACAGGACAATATCGTCGGCATAATCAAGGTCTTCTAGTTGCTTCACGAAAGTCCATTGGATCCCATTCTTCCTGCCATGGATTGTGGTTGTTATAATCCAGTCCACTAGAAACAGAAACAAGAGTGGGGATAAGAGGCAACCTTGACGTATTCCAGCCTGAGTTTCGAATCCTTGGCTTAGGGAACCGTTGTGGATGATGCATTTTAGATCTTCATATGACTTTTATATAATAGTGACTATTTTCGAAAGGATTCCATAATGCCGCATCAACTGCCAAAGTGTGTCTCTGTGTACGCTGTCGAAGGCCTTCTCATAATTTATGAAATTAGATAAAATGAGGAGTTCCATTCAATTGATTGCTCAACAATGATTCTTAGTGTGGTAATTTGATTTGTACATGATCTGTAGGAGCGCAAAACGTCCTTGTTCTTCACGTAAGTTCGCATCCACAGTTGCTCTCATTCGTTTTAACAACCTTAAGTTATAATGATTGATTAACAATGACCGTAAATTTGAGCAAGAAATTGACCTTCCAAGCGTCAGCTTTTCCTCAGAGCAGCAGCTGAGTTACCCTAACTGACCATAGGTTAAAGCTCGAAACACCAAGATCTTACCTATAGATACGACAATGGTCAAACTTTTTAACCTAAGCGGTTAGTTTAATAACATATGGTTTTATTAGCTTCGATACTCTTTTTTGAATCTCACTATTCAAAATTGCTAATTTAGTATATTTTTTTCCCCAAAGAATACATTCCGTTACGAGGCATCCGAGATGTGGATGAAACAGCGCTCATTTAACGAATGCGCTTGTAGGGACCTGGAGCCAAATGAATGTAAATCGGCTACATTTTGGTCCACAGAAATAAAGAAAGGCTACTGTTTGGGTATGAGATACAACGGGACTACATCTTGGATGAAGTTTAACAACAATAAGGGACACGGCGATGTCACTCTTCTAGACAAAATGAATGCTCTTCCAGTCAGTTCGTCTATTAGTTCTGCACCAAAGGAAACCATTCGTCGTTGGAAAAAACTACTGGCAGGTTCCGTGCTTGAGGTACTTATTATCACAAGTATATGAAAATATTTTATGACTTTAAGCCAAGAATATGCTTCTAATATTTTCTGAGTTTTATCAAAAATAACCTGATTCTTTTTCTCTTCTCATACTGAAGCTAACACCATAAGAATTTTAAGGAGAATGAACAATATAACGTAATTTTTACAAAACTAAAAAATTAACTGAACTAAAAAAAATATTAGTTTTTGTTAGAATGGTTGACTGTCCTCAGTTCATCAATCGCTATTTAACCTTATTGTTTTATCGAATAATCTAAGTAAATGAAAAGGGGCTGGACTTGACAAAATATCGAATCGACTTATTTGCCAATATGCTGATATCATTGCTCCGCATATGTCCACCACGTTTAATTGGACCCTTACTGCTGGCATATTTCCTGTTGACAACATCATCAGGCGGAAAAAGTACTATTGCAACTGAAATGGGAAATACTTTTGATTTTTTCGCCTGGTCGATGATGTTGTCGAGATTATACGAAAAACGTAGATATTTATCGTTCTATAGATGAAATACTATGATATATTTCTACCATCATCATCATCATCATTATCATTATCACTATCATCATCACTATCATCATCATTATCATCACTATCATCATCATCATCATTACTATCACTATTATCATCATCATCACTATCATCATCATCACCATCATCATCACTATCATCATCATCACTATCATCATCATTATCATCATCACTATCATCATCACCATCATTATCATCATCACCGTCACCCTGATTGTTGTGGTTATTTTGTAAATTATATGCCTAAAGGTCCTTTGTATTTTTTATCTCAGTCAGAATGTAGCGTCATCGAAGGGGTAAAAGTAGCACTGCCAAGCGGATCCCCTCAATCACGAATTGGTGTCTTTGCCACGTGTGATAAGCGCTTGTCTTGGATTGGCTTTGGCTTAAGCGAAAGATTTCCAGGATTGAAAAAATCAACTACCTGTGGCAACGTGGCACCCAATAGGTTGCCTATTAGAGCGATGGGATACATTTTTATACAGTGAAGAAGCATCATACTGTATATGTATCAGTGTATATATGTATGTTTATATAACTAAATATACTTTTACTCCAGAAAAAGTTGTCATTTATCAGAATGCAGACTTGATCCACACACAAACATACTCCAAAACTTTTGCGCCTTTCAAACAAGTTTAAAAGTTTGGGTTTCTTGCATACAATCGCAGCACTTTGCAACGTAATTTAACCCTCTAATAAGAAAAAAAGGTCAAGAATGTGTGCCTTCGAATAAAACACATTATTTTCATTTAAAAGCGAAAAGAGAATTGCAGAACAAAGGAATGATCAACATGTAAACAATTTCTATCAGTAAATTTCAAGGATGCTTTGTTTTAAAAACAAATTTTTAAAACAAATTCGCTTACCTTCCAAAATCACTGCTGACGATCGAGATGCTTCTTTTGGGTGCTAATTAAATTCACTACAGTTAGTTATCAGTTTCTTTGTTGCATATCAAATTGCCCACGTTGGCTCCAACATGTCGAGGTGGGAGTTCAATTGTTGTCAATAAACGAACTATAACTTTATAAACTTATGCAAAATTTAAACCTTTTATGGTCTTGGTGTAATTTTTCCCATGCTCTTGTTCGAAACCTCTAATTATAAAAGACTTTGGTCAGCACTGAGAAGTAGAGTCCTGAGTTAGTCCATTTGAAGACCTGGATGCTGTGACGATCTGCGCTTGTCTGTGTTTTTGATCCAACTGTTGTAAATTATACATAAAACGCACGATTCTACTAGGGCTTGGCAGTAGTGTATAATTAATGTTTTTATAACATACATAAACAACTCGTTTTTGTTAAAGGCTAGTTCTTTCATTCTGTGGCTAGGCTCGATTACCAGCCGTTTTGGGAGTCCGGTAGATCATCCATCATCAACGAAAAAGGGATGGAACGCGGGCTCACAAAATGGCTGGAAATCGAGCCTATTCTGTGGCTTGCCTTCCCTCTTACGAGAACAAACCAGACTGTGTGTAAAAGTTAATACTTTAAAGCCTGTTTTGCTGGAAGGAGAATAATTTATCAGCGGTCTGATATGAGTTTCCAACACAAAAACTGCTGCTTAATCAGGACTTGTAAGCGGATATAAACTTTGACCTTGTATTAGGAGATGAAACTTGCCTAAAACATCTGTGACACAAATCTTAACCTTAAGCTATAACGCTTAAAGAAGAAAAAGACGAAAGTTCCATGGTTTTTATATTTGCTCCACGAGTTTACCATAGGATGCTTTTGATTACCAATTTTCATAAGATAGCTATACAAATTCTACAAAGCTTAAAACTTTTTAAAGTTCAAACAGCTTGCGCAAAGTGATAGGCCGTCGTTCAGGTTCACTTCGAAAGATATACATATCTAATTTTTCTTTTTTATCTTTTTTATTGTTTTGACCAGATAGCGCTATGTGATGATTTTAAAATGCTAATATTCTATAAGAGGCCCAACAGATCTTAACTTTGGCTTTTATTTTTTATTTTGTTTGGAGATTTTTTCTTTCGTTCCAATAAAAGAGAAAAACATTCGGGTTGGCACTTATTCAAATGTTTTTTTGTTTTTGTTTTTTTTTCAGAGCGCCATTTCTAGGCGGTGTGCAGAAGGAGTGTGGGCTCTGGGAATAAGCAGCTTATTTTCAAAAAAATAAGCAAATGTATGGGCTCCCTTTGAAATATCAAAGGTGAAACAGTACCCAGTCCATAGCGTCCATTATGACGAGTAATCCGATAGGTCATGCGGAGGAATTTAAGGTCTGCAAGAAACGTTTTCCGGCCTCCTTTGTGCTTCAAGCCAAACAGGTCAAATCAAAAAGAGAGTTTATAAAGAGAGCGCATAAAAGATTATTTTTAATACTGAATAATACATGGATCTTGCCATAAAATCCTTATAAAATTACTTTTGTTGTGGGGATTGGCGCTTATCTACGACTTCTGCAGCTAGTGTTAAACAAAAGAGAGTTTTGAACTCTTTACTAGTAAGCACACATGCAAGGATACAAGGCTGAGTTAACATGGGCGGAAAGGAAGATTATGCATATAGTCTAGAATTCTCGGCAGGTCCAGGGATCGATTTTGTGACGTTGCTAGAAGCAGAGATCTTGCCAATAATGTTAGCCACGCAGCAATTCATGAACACGTACTTAGAAAAAAAACCCTCCTAATTAGTCGTGTGAGTCATGTGAAAAAATTATTACTCATATACGCAACACTGATTCGTGAAAAATTTTTTCAACATTTTAATTACTCTATTCAAAATGGCCATATTTTCTATTACTTCTATTATTATTATTATTATTATTATTATTATTATTATAAAATTTTATTGTTTATCGTCTCAATATTTTGTACACGAATTTTGCGATTAAACACTGGAAAGCCGAGGTCTCCCTTTTAAAAGACGACTAAGAAGTGGCGTTAGATATTTTTAGTAGGAAATGCTTATTTTCATTTTTTCGTCATGCAATAAATCATAATATTTCGTAGTTCATGGTCTTTGAGCTTATTCTATCTCGTTGCGCTCTCCGCTCTACGATTAGATATCTGAACAGACATATATAATAGAAAAGTTAATCTAGGATATTTAACCTTTGGAAATTTATTTATTTCTCGTTGGATAGGCGCTCTTTCTTCGGTTTATTTATTTATTCATTTGTGTTTTTTGCATAGTACAAATCTACGATGTTTAAGCTTTTGATCCATACTAATCAAGCTATTATACAACTTTTGTTTCCTACATTTTTAGCCTTCCGAAGTCTGCTTAAAAATTAAGCCATTTTTGAAAATTTTGAAAGGTTCCCCTTTTTGCTATTTTGCGATTTCCGACCACTGTGCTAAATTTGGTATTTCTTGTTAGACAGGCGTTTTTATTGCGGTGCTTTGCATAATACAAATCTAAGGTGTTTAACCTTTCGATCCATACTAATAAGGCTATTATATGACTTGTAGTGTTTGATGTTTTTAGATTTCCGAAATTTGCTTAAAAGTTGAACATATTTTGAAAACTTTGCAAGGGTCTCTCCCCTTGGCACTTTTTGACACCTTTGGAAAATTTGTTATCTCTCGTTGAATAGGAGATCTTTCTTGAGGTTTTTTGCACAGTAAAAATCTAGAATGTTTATCCTTTCGATTCATACTAATTAGACTATTCATAGAAGATATGTGACTTTGGTGAACAATGGTATGAGGAAACCGCTGACCGCTCAACATGGCGTGGCAGACTTAGACACAGAAAAGAACTGTCCGAGACCAAGTTGGCACAAAGGCGTGAGGCAAGACGACTGAGACGTCATATCAGGGCCTCCAATCATCAGTGATGATGTGGACCGCAGTCAGTCAGTCAGTCAGTCAGTCAGTCAGTCAGTCAGTCAGTCAGTCAGTCAGTCAGTCAGTCAGTCAGTCATAGATTATAAATTACGGTAATTGCTGTTCATGGTATTTTTTTTAAAAAATACAAAACTAAAGACAATGATACAAAGAAACAAAAAAGGAAAAGAATATCAAAGCAAAATAAAGTGAGCGACGGAGGAAAGAAAAAAAGGAATAAGGAATAAATAAAGTAAGAAAATAAGTCATCCCTTATATATTAGGCGAGCATAAATGTAATATATTACAATTAATATTCTGATAATAAGTGTAATTTTAATTTTCTTTTTTTTTCTTTTACGACTTATTTCACACTTTCAATTTTCAAAATTTACAATTAAGTCTGATGCAAAAACTATTGGAATATGCAACCTCAAAGCAAGGCGAGCAACATTTGCGCTATGAAATGGTCAGTTTGTTTATCTATTCCCGTATTTACTAACCATGCATTCTAAAAACAACCATTCTTGTTTTGCTTTAATGAACCAATTGCAGGTTGTTCTTAAAGCCCTGCAGTCCGAAGGTCCAACGAAATCAGGATTTCTTATTCCCCTTCCTGGCTATGATTTCTATAATGCCAGATTGTTGGAATTGGATGCATATCGGGTAAAGTTTTTTCGAATCATATATTTGGAAATAAACTTGATAAAAATCACGACTCTTTTTAATGCAAACATGTTTCAGCAGTTAACTCACTGCCATCGTCAGTGCAACAGTGTTTACAGATTCGTAAATAGATATCTGAACAGACATAACTACAACGCTGCTGAAGAAAATAGCAAAACAGTTACTGTTCATCAGCAGGATACCTAAATTGTGTGCAATTCTACAATTGGTTTCGGCTCCATT
>JANCMA020059829.1:0-15914 GCA_024336925.2 Zoanthus solanderi | reverse complement strand
TTCTGACTGTATACGCAAGACTTGGCTTCTCAGTCCAGTATATCAAGTATTACATCAAGTGGCTGAAGAACGCGACAAAAATTAAAAAAAAAAAAAAAAAAAAACACGGGGCAAACCTAAACTTGTGCCGCGCTTCGCTGCTGGCACAAGTAACAATGGGTTTAATTGAGTTATTGACGGGAATGAAAAGTTATGGTAAACGGATTGCGATCACTGGCGGCACGTGTTTTGGGAGTGAGTGCAATAATACGATCAACAGAAAAATCCTTGTGCATGGCGCGGTCAACGATAGCTGCCGTATAGAGCGCATCTCATTTTTAATTTGTTAAAAAAAATCATTGTCGTCACTGCAAGGACGTCTTAAACGTAGAAACTGTGAAAAGAGAATAGAATTGAGGGTAGTCTTAAACGCAGAAACTGTGAAAAGAGAATAGAATTGAGGGTATGCTTGGGATGCAACAAAATTAGAAATAGAATGATTAGAAGAGTTAAAATGAAATAAACGCCAACTTTATTTCTTCTTTTTATTTTTTGTAGTATACGCGCATAGATAGATACATTTGATCCATGATATTTTAAAATAATGAGCAAAGTATATCGCAAACGAAAACAAGAGTTATCGGATAGGCGGCGATAATATAGTTTTTAAAAGTAACAATTTAGAAATACATGAAATAAGAAATGTAAGTGATAAAACCGACGTTTCGGTGCATCTAGCGCCACTATCAAGGTTACATAATAATGATAAAAAAGTGGTATTAAAACGGGCTAAGTTGAAACAATTTGCATAACAAGAATACCAAGCTAATTACACTTTAGCACGAAGAGAATCAGACTGTACATTCAATGCTGGTTTGAGATCTTGAATACACAGCATCGAAACGTCGGTTTTTATCACTTACATTTCTTGTTTCAGATATAGTTTTTGTAAATTAAACGACTGAAAACATATTTAACTTCGGACTTTAGATTAATAGCTAAAGCCCCAAGACCACGTACGGACCTTCCCACCAGTTTCTTGTCAATTGCAACAATGCGCTATTCTGTTTCAGTAGCAAACTTTTGTTTCATTCTCTCTGAGCAGCAGTGAACTAAAATTATTACATGCATGGAATTAAGTGAATAAATTAAACAAATGATCAAACGATTTATATATTGCTGTGAAATAATCACAGATGTAATGAAACAAGCGGGAAATTTAAGAGTAAAAAAAACGGAACATGAATCGTTGCGGAACTGATCCTGGACTTCGCGCGTGGGATTAGTTTTTAATCTGACACTAAAAGTTATTTTCCGGGATCTTCCATTTTCCTTCCTCCGTGAAACTGACTTTCACGTCAAAGTTTGTTCCGGTGAGACTCGAGCTTTGAAGAATCTGTAACGGTTTCTTGCGTAACGACGGTTAATAAAACTATATCAAAGTATTATCCCTACTCAGTATTCAACCTTGTTACGGTGCCTTGTTTTTTTCTTTTTATTATTGAATTCTAGATTACTTGCAAACACATGAACTGACTGTATTTTTCACTTTCCCTGTCAAAACTTATTTCAGCTTTTATTGCATTTTGGATGATTATTGTCCCAAATTTACTCTAGAGGGGTGAATTATCATAATTTCCCAGGCATTAGAAGATCTTAGAACATTCAGTGAAGAATCTTTTCATCCCCGGGTTATGAACAGTATTTGACTATAAAGATGCACAGAGTTTTTCAAAAACATTTCATACACAGGAAACTGCAAATTTTACCTTTAACCTTGTTACCGCCGCGCTGCCGGAATTATTTGTTTAGTGTTTGAAATATAAATGTTCTTTTTTCGTTTCTTAGCCCCGGAACGGGGCATTAATCCATTGCAAGTTCACTCTCAGAAGATCCTATTATTCGTACTCATTTTCGGCGGAATGGAAAGCTGAGTTTGATTTGGAAAAGATAAGTCTAGAAGGTCAAAAAATGTTCAGAGTCGGGACTTGAACCCAGGACCTCTTTGTTGGAAGGCAGCAGCGTGAGTAATCTTATATATCAACTGAGCTCTCGGGTAAATTATGTTGCTAGCATAATCTTAAATTGTGAAAACCATTTGAGCCTAGCGTTTTTGACAAAAAAACCTTTATATTTAGTGTTTGATACGTTTCTGCCTTTTGCTGCCCAGTTGTCTGCATGACTTTTTCGTTCTTTGTATATATAACATGTTATGTTCCGTGTGTAAAAGATACCTGCCTTCTAATGAGTTGGAAAATACCTTTTACATTTTTCCGTCTTTATTTAGCGCATGCCGATTCAACCGACAGCTCGTGATATCGGTGTTTGCCCCATTTCGTGCACAGAAGAAGATCATAACATCCTGAACTGGGTCAAAGTTCAGACACGACCTTTCACGTTCTAAGGTCACAAACATGTTTTCTCTTAACTTGAATCACAAGACCCCTTTAAGTGACTTTTTCTTTATTCACACCCATCGTTCATTAACGTCTGTTTATTTTTCATTTAAAACCCAGAAAGTAATTTTTTTTAAAAAATAAAGTTCATTTTGATATGAAGGCAGTTTTTTTGGCTGTCAAATAGAATCACTCAATACTTTCTTTTCCTTTTGTAGTAATTTTCAAAACCACATGTTAAAAAGATTCTGTGTTGATTTTCTTTTTGCTCATTAGTTGATTAGTTTTTAAAAGTTTTGGATGCGAATTCTACGTAGCAGTAAATTACATGCTAGCTGCAAATCAGCACGTACTGAGAAGGGCGATGAACAATGCTTTGGGTTTGTGTTGTTTTTCTAATAGTACTTTCCGAGTTTTAGCATAGCTTATGAAATGATATAAAGTCAATTTTTTGAAGACCTTATTTGTGGAAAAGCTATTCTTTTGTTTTATTTAACTTTTAGATAAAAAAAAAACATTGCAATTGAAAGTAGAAAAAAAACTTTAGATATAAAAAAATATCCTACTAGAAAAATATCCCACTAGAAATTTTCAAAAATATTTGAATTAAGCAATCCTCGTGAAAAACCACAGTCTTTGTGGCAGCGGAAAATAACGTGACTTCAGTGAATTCCAATGAAAACTTTAACTTCATTTTGACAGTTTCTGCCATCGCATATATTTGTCGACAACACATTTCTGGCTCTTCGTTGAATATAGATAAAGTCTATAGATTTGAACGCGTATGAGGTTTAAGGCATTCTCGCGATAATTTGTGATTGGCGTTTGACTGCTGGAGATCGAGAGAGAAGGTGGGGAAGACCAGTAAGACTCCATATGTGATTTTGGAAATTTCACTGCTTTGAATGCTCACTGTGTGCTCAATTGTACACTTGTAAAATCAATTATACCACTGGCCCAACAGCAATAAAGCAATTTTTTTTTGCTAGTAGACGATTTTATCTTTATTGCATGAATGTTATTATTATATTTCCTTTTGGTTCCACAGTATCGATGGAAAATTTTAACCCAGCTATCTCAAAATGAGACTTGTAGCTACAATGTCCTAACGAAAAAAAACAAAAAAAAATTGTGACTTACGTTTTCTTTAGAACATCATCTGAAATCTTGAAATGCGAACCAAACGAAACAAGTAAACAAAGTGCATTTTTCTGAATAAGTAAATGAACTTTTAAACATGATACAAGATGGTTCCCTGCTAGTACGAGACCTCTGCTAGCAGAGAAACAAGGTGGCGGCTCCAAGTAACCCACAATATCCAGAAAAATGCTCTCGCTTGTGTAAAGATTTTTAAACTTAAAACTTTATTTTATAATTCAATACCTTCGACAAAACAATTTGTTTTCATTTTTAATAAAATAATTATCTCACTCTTCAGAACAATATTTATTATCAATACATCTAGATTAAAAGTTTGCATAACCCAGATATATTGTGAGTACAGCGGAAGGTCATGCCAGAAGAAAATGACCTTTTTCGTCATTTTTTCATGGTTAAGATTTTAAGCCGGCGACGATAGGGTCAATTCAGTAATAATAGGTTTGAATAAAATACTTTTTGGACCAAGGATAGATTTAAATTACAACATACACTATTCAAAAACTCAGTCTGTAACAAAAAGATTTGAAAGTTTGCGCGAGTTTTATCCAGTCAAAAGTACACGTGCGGGAATCCCGCGCGTGCGTTATGTTGTATCACTACTCAATCTCGAGAATGCAGCCTCATTTTGACGAGGAAAGCCAGGAGCGTGTTATGAATGTTCTTACTGTTGAATGTGTATAGTAATGCCTCGAACTGTGATTACTCGTTCTCCTAAACATACTCCTCTTTGTGATAGCAAGTGTGAGATAAAGCACAATGATTTGGTTTTATCACTATATGAAAGCAATTTGGGGCCACCAATTTCGAAGGAAAACCGTATTGGCATCTCGTGCGGACACTTAAACTTAAAACAGTGCATTGAAGCCTGTGTAAATCGGGGATGGGATCGAGATAGTTTTGTGGAGGACACATCAGAGGTCCTACAGAAACCGTTGGTTTATTTAGCTGCATGTTTCGGCAAAGGAAAGTCTCTTGATCTGCTGCTTAAGATGGGGCTAAGTCCATCGAGCCGCACAAAAGAAGGAGAGACTGCGTTACACGGAGCTGTTCGCTATCTATACAAATGTTGTGGTTTGTGTAGTTCAAAAGTTCGGAAGCAATATTTCCTTACGTTATTTACAGAATTGAACAGAAACGACCCGAAACTTGTGCTACAGAAAGATCAAACGCAACAACAAACTGCCCTACATGCTGCAGCAGAAATGCTCACCAAAGACAAACTAGACCACTTGTGTAAACTCACTTATAAATCCAAACGAAAGCGGCATTTATGCAAACGGTCGTATCGCTCGAAACAGCAGCGCGACTACTATCATATGTGTTTGGAGACAATGTTGAACAGTATGGTAGAGTCAATGCAGAAGGGTTTCATTTCTTATGAAGAAGTTATGGAAACCATTGAGTCGAAGGATCATGAAGGTAACACAGTAATGAATATTTTAGGACGAAGCCCTCATGAAGAGGGCTCCGCAGTTTATCGCTATATTTTGGATACATTCCTGAACTCCAACAAGGAAAAGATGATGGAACTTAATGTATCTATGCTGAACGTACAGAAAACAGTACAAGGGGAGCTTTCACAAGTTCAACAGCCAGGTGCGTTTCTAAAATTGTTCATATTTCTAATAAATCAGTTAATTTTATGAAAAATATAATCGTCTGAGACTAAGTAGTTTTTGTGTATAACAGTAACACACATTTTATATTTGTCTAAGTGTGTTTATTTTGGATGACTTAAACGTGATAAATCCTTTTTTTAAGTAAATAAATGTTTATCGCATTTGTGTGCAAGGATTATTTAACGCAATGTAATATTAAAATGTTAAATACTTTGCAAAGATATGCCGATCAAGACTTAACAGGTTTTGAAAGTCGAGTATGGGATTGCTGCATGTTTTTTCAAATCCACAACACACAAGTTTTTAATGCACAAAATTTTTGGAGTTGGATGTTGCACTTACTAAAAATTACACAAGAAATTTTCACTTTCTCAATTTTTATTCCACGTTTGTAACGAAGAATGATTACATAATATTGCATTTTATTGCTCAGTAGCATCTTATAGGCTTAGGTAGTAATTTTTCCTCAGAATTTATGAAATGCAAAACTTGATATGCATGATATATTTTTTGCAGTTTTGGGTTTACTTGTGCAATGTGATTCAAAAAGTAATATTAAGTCATCCTTTGATTTTTTCCGCAAAGCACAGCTCCTAAAAAAACTTTATCAAATACATTTGAGACCAGTGTATGTCATGCAACTTTTGCAGTTATAATCACGTGTTTTAACACATGAACATCAAGTGTGACAGCCTCAATTTATTTATTGAATTACTGTGGTAAGAAATTTCTCTCATGTGTAAGATTTCATTAAGTGTTTTTCATACCAACAAAGAAGTTGTTGATTAATATTTGAACCAACTCATGATGTTCATAAGATTTAGTTACTTTTAGATTTAATTTCTAAATACATGAGAACAGCACATGTGAATTATCACTTGTTCACTTACACTGCTTGGACTATTACCTCTGAACATTAATTGGATACTTTTGTTTGAATGAGATTGTTGATCAGCAAAACCTGCAGTTACCCTTTGCAAAAGGGTGTCTAAAGATGTATAGTTTATCTCTTTCCAAGCTACTATGGAAAAACAGAAGTCAAGCTCAATGGAATGAAATTTATAATTTACAAAAAGCATTTGCTGTTCCGTTTTTACCTCAAAATCTAATGGAATTGAGGAGATGTAAGCATTTGTTGTTTTATGAGGCATTATCTTTTTAAAGTAGTTTATAAAAACGTTAGAATTTAATTTTACCTCATTGTTTACATAATTAGACAAGTTACTTTTTTAAATTTAGAGTAGTGACAGAAACAATTTTTTTTAAATAATCTAGTTTTTAATCACTCCTGAACACACCTTCACCCTGTTATGTAAGGCAGTCATACTTTGTTCTCCTGGCTGTGGTGTGAATTTTTCTGTACTTAGATTGGGGGTTTGTCAGTACACATCTTATCAACAGTGGAACACAGAACATTCTTGTATTTAGGCAGTCCAAAAAATGAGAAGTCACATTGTGTCAGACTTAAACTAAGGGGTCTGCATTCAAAATAACTTCAAATTGAGCTCTTCAATGGCATAGCAACAGTGAACTGGATATTAAGCTACAAAGTAGTATAAGAAATACAAGCACATTCTATTTCATATAAATATATTAATTAATATAAATTTTTAGTCTTAATTGTAATACAACGATTACAATATTCTTCAATAATTACAATATAATGTAGTTGTAAATCAATTTTTGTGTTTTTTTTGTTAAATAGATGATATATAACTTGTTCACAAGTTGTTACTTGGAATATATATATGTTATTTGCTGGCTGAGAGGTCTGTATTGAGAAAAACTGTGCCCGAGGTCTTGTGTAAGCACCGAGGCCAGAGGCCAAGGTCCATACATAGACCAAGGGCACAGTTTTTCTTAATACGGACCTCCTGGCTGGCAAATAAGATTTTTATTTTTTCCCACTGTTTTTGTGTTACATAATTTGCAAAAAACTGAAATTTTTGTCGGCTTTGCTTGTCACAAATTCGCTATTAACTGCTGGCGGGCAAGATAGTAAAATTCCGCCCGCTCATGAAACCCCTTAAAACCAATCAGATTACAGGATTCTTTTTATCTTGCCCACTAGCGCACCCAAAAAAAACCAGTTCTTTCTCATATCCCCGCAAGCTCTTGCAGTATTCTAACTTAATCTAGTTAATCATCGTCTCCAAATTCAGCTTAATTTGATTGCAGTTGTTACAAAATTTGATGCAACAAATAAGAGGTCTGAGTTAAATACAACAGAATAAAGTCATCATCATCATCTTTGTTTAATGTCCCTAGTTTTCCACTCCTGGGGTCGGATGTGATATGAATTGCCTCCACTGATGTCTATTCTCTGCCATATCTTCTGTGATATTCAACTTCATCTTGTCTTATTCAATAGAATAAAGTATGTTGTCGGAAAATAGACAATGAACCACTCTTTAAAAAGTGATTGATTGAAGAAATAAAACATGTTTTCCGTGCCTTCATAGCCTGGTGAAAACTGAGGGGAATTTTTGGGAGAATTCAAGAGCAGATCAGTGAAAACCCGAGATGCAGTCAAAGGTTTTCACCTGCTCGAGAATTCTCACAACCTTTGCCAATTCTTTTATAAAGTTATTATTTTCACTGTTAACAAAGAGAAATATGATATATGAAGCGCGTACTGTAAATTCTCACAACTCGGAGCTACAGTCAACCACATTGCTTATGTCATTTTCGTGCTTCATAGTGCTATGAAAACACACTAGTAGACCAATCAACACCCACGTACTATCCAGAATATTTTATAAAGGTAATTAGTGTTAATTGTATCATGTTTCAAGAGAAGAAATACATTTCAATATGTTCTGTATATTTTTTGCAAACTGAATGAGCGGTCAAAGCATGATATGAATCGTCCCTGTGTTAGCAAAACTATAATACTGTGAGAGCTGGAATAAACCGATGATTTACTAGGAAACGTGCGAGTTCGTTTTTGACAGTGTATTAAAAAAACTGAAAAAAAAAATCAACTGAAAAACATAAAAATATTCTCATCTATCCATTTTTTGTTTTTTTAAATGTAAATCATGCTTTTGACTTGTTTGATTTTTTTTCCAGACTCAAACCAGAGCATTTCTGCATCAGATGAATCAGAGCTGGAGACATGCGTTGAAGATGGCCACTCCCCTTCTGTTAGTGCTTCTAAAAATGAAGTAGATGACAAGGGAAAGCTTTTACAAAATCAAAGTATGGTTGTGCATGTTGACCCATCAGCAGTTCTTATCAGCTACCCAGAACCACCTGCAGCAACTAAAAAACAGATACCCATGCTGAATGGCCAGACAGCAACCATTGGAACATCAACAGTCACAACTCAGACAGTGAGTGTTCAGTCAACATTGTTCCCATCTCCTCAACCTAGAGCCCTACTTTCAGGTAAGCGGAAGAGATCGAATGAAGTAAATGCGGTAGAAGTAAAAGGTCATACAACTGGAGCAATAGTTAAGTCTCTTTCTCACTCCAAGGCAAAGATAAGCAGACCAAATTCAGTAGACGTTGGTGCTCAGGCAATCCTTAATCAGAATTCTACCCCCATTTTACCAAGAGTTGGAGTACCTAGATATGCCACCGCTATACCAGTTCATGTGAATGAATTGCCCACTCAAACATCTCACAGCAACCATGTGCCAATAAACTATCTGGCTCTACAAGCAAACAAGAAGGTTTCTCCTCATTTCAAGCCAGCCACTGTTTCAAGCTGTCAGGAGGCTCCAAGTTCAACCAGAAAAGGTTTTGCAAGAGGTGAACCTTTGGGACCACAAAATCCTTCAGGTCAGCCAATGATTGTATGTGTTGACAGCTTGACAGGCAATGGAAATCTTGATAACCTAGTTTCTCGTCCAAAGAGTTCAGTCAAGGAAGAGGTTCTCATGTCTGCTTCAGCAAACCAAAAAGTAAGTTCTGACTGTGAGACAGTGAAGGAACATGCAGATCAAGGCAACAACATGCCACCTAGTGGAGCAACTAGCCCTGAACAACCGACATCTACACAATCGGATGCTGGGTTGCCATTAGAGAGCTCTCTTCTCGATTTAGTAGTTATGGAAGATAGTGGTCTGGATGCTACAGGGAAGAGTGATGTTCTAAATGTATTTCAACTCCACTATCGCCGAAGGCTTTCTGATATTAAGAGCATCACACCATCACTTGATGCTGAACTTAATCAAAAGAGAGCTGATCTTCAAAAGAAGCAAGATAAGCTGGATGAGTTGGAGTGCCAGATGGCATTCCTGAAGAACCAGATTGGAAGTCTGAGTACTGAGGTACAGGAGAAAGAGCAGAAACGAAAGGCGTTAGTTGAGGAAGAAGGGAAGCTGCTTAAAAGAATCACACTTTGTGATGAAACAAAGAAAAAAATAGGTGACATAGAAAGATAACTGCAGGTAATATATCTTATTATATAACAGAATTCATATTATAACATTTAAAGTAATAATATTCATACGTACAGCCCCAAAATAAGTGTCAATCTTTAATTTTTTCTGAAAAATTAGCAAAATTAATGTATTGCTCTATTGTCATCTTGTTAAAATCAAACGTTTTTATAGTAATCCAAGATACAGAGTCATATTTTGCTAGTTAGCTTTGGAAAGATCTACTTTTTTTAAACTATGAAAATATATTTTTAATTTTAGCTGGAATGCTAAACTTCCTGGCTTACTGAAAAAATAATTATAAGATTTAGTATTAATCGGTCAAAGTATAAAAACTTCAGCATAAGCATTAAAATTGTTTAGAAATTTTTTACAAAATTGTTAGGACTGCCATGCATCAATCTTTACCAGGGGCTTATTTTGTGATGCTTGAATTTGAAATTTTGTGGTTGCAGTAGTTTGATTATGTGTTTTGATTGTTTTAGGTAAGTTGAACAAAAAATAGTTAAAATGTTTAAAATTGTTTAGCTTTTAATACATTGTAGTCAGGTAGTTTGGGTATGATTATTTTAAAAGTAGAATTTACGTTTAGATATTGCGTCTTTGTATCGCAGGATTCTCTTTCGCAATTTACTTAACTTGTGTCAAAACAGGAAAGATAGTTAAAAATGTCCTTCGACAGCAGTAATAATTGCTTCCAATAACGCAAAATTCGTAGCAGCGAAAAGACTAAAAATACGACATTGTATTTTGATAGCAGTTTGTTGTATAAGGTGTAGAGATTTCGTTAATCGTTTGGCTGTTTTTTTAAAGGTGCTCTTTGCCCCTAAAGTTTGGCTCAATTTTACACAGTATAGATGTCATTTTTGTCTTGTGCGCTACTTATTCATAAGTGCTGCAAGCTTGTTTAGAAACTTTCTCTTGTTAATTTATTTCCTATCTTGCGCAGTTGCTCCGTAGTATTGTTACAGAACCGTGAACTTTTTAAATGCCGATATTATTTTGTTCATTGCGTTTCAGCACTAGCTGTACTTGCAGAATCCGAAGATAACTAAGGCTTAGACGTGTTTTGTGTTGCCTTCCAGACTATTGTGCTTTCTTTTGAAAACGAATACATTTCGATGCATTTTGTCGTACCGTCATAGCTAAGATGTTCATCGTATTGTTAGGCGAATACTTTTTTTATATTTTTCATTCTACCATATGTTTTCTTACTTTTAATGGAGTTACAAAAGGCAAAAGTTTTGAATTTTAAGGTTTCCCCGATAGTATGAGTCCGACATATTAAACATGCATTGTTCAGTCCTGCGAATGTATTATTCTTTACTGGTTTTGCCACGCAAATTGTCCGAGGTTTTTTGTAAATCTGCTTAAAAATCTCAAAAGTTTCGTCCAACTTAAATCTCCTACGGTTATGGAGACCGAGTATTTATCGCGGTTTAAGAAATGATGTTTTCAAGAATGATCGTCGCATTTAAGTATTCAGCTTAAGTGCTCTTCAGGCCTCAACGAAATTCGAACCCATGACCTCTTCGCTATCGCAGAGGTCACAGGTTGGAATCCCGTTGAAACCTGAAACAATTAGTTTTTTACTTCTCGGCTTTCACAATTTTAAGTTTCAGTTTTTGACAAATTTCATTGAATGCTTCGCTACTTGCTCCTGAATATTATCTTATTATCTTATATGATTTTTAAATCTATTTTCATGTACAGCTGTTTGTTATTTTTGTTTTATTCTATATTAAATTACATCATTTTAATTATGTATTTATTTAATTTAAGGATTCTTGTTTGATTTTCTTTAAGTCAAGTATATCGCGCCTTGCAATACGGTGAACTCAGATCACGTATTAAAAAGATTAGTGATTTTCAGTTTTTTTTTTTTTTTACAAATACGCCCACTTGCTGGGGACACAATGAACTCGACATTGTTCATAATGAACTCGTCTTTCGCCTCGTTCAGTATTCAAATTTCTCGTTCATCATGTCGCCAGCGCATGCGTGTATTTGTAAAGAAACCACTCACATCATTCACTAACCCTTCATTTAACCACGTGCTTCACTCACCGACGAGTCCTGGGTAGGACTGTTGTCAGTAACTCATGTTTGGCTTCCCGTGCGGTTAAAGAGTAACATTCTTGACGTCATCATAGGTTCGCCATCGATATGAAAAGGCATTTGAAATTGGATAAAACAAAAATAATCATACAAGTTTGTTTCGCGTGTGCATGATAGTCAAAACCGCATCAAAACGACACCGCTAACGTCATTCTTACCTTGTGTTCTCTTTCTTCGTCATTCAGTGATTTTTAAAGTTATTAGTGTGGAAGTTGAAGGCAATACGAAACACTAGTGTTGACATTGGTCGTTCTATGCGTTTTCAATTACACTTAAAGCAGATACTTAAAAAAGGTTGGATAGACTCTGAAGTAGT
The DNA here is from genome assembly GCA_024336925.2 of Zoanthus solanderi. Lineage (NCBI taxonomy): Eukaryota > Metazoa > Cnidaria > Anthozoa > Zoantharia > Zoanthidae > Zoanthus > Zoanthus solanderi. The sequence continues at coordinate 3,937 of JANCMA020059829.1, read as the reverse complement.
TGGTAGATAGAGATGTGTAGCAATGTCTTTTGTTCTGCGACTAAAGTTGTTTAACAAACTCAACTACAGTACATATGAATCAGTGTGAAACAAGCTTGCATGTCTACATGTTATTCGTAATTTCGTAACTCTATCACCAATTTCGCTGAACTGCAACACAATATTTGTGCAGCTTAAACGTTTTTGATATAAAATGGAGTTTATTTTCATTTTGCCATCATGTTTGGATATGTTTTAGTATCTATTTTGGAGCATAAACGCAAGAGAAATGTCTGTTTTCATGTTATATTCTTCATTTTGATAACATTTTGGTTTAAAATCAATATATTTAGTCGTTAAATGGCCGAAGTTGATTACGAGGCAAACAGAGCTGGTTAAGCATTTTTCGAACCATTTTTTTTGGAGTTTTCAAAATGTCTGATTCATCTGGAGAATAGTGTATAATGCGGGTTGCTATTTGGAAATAAATCGTGCATTCAAAAGCCATTAAACTGGCAAGGATAATTAATGTTGTACTTATTTTGAGATTACATATGAATGTAATGCTATATTTGAGTCTCGGCTACGCTTTGGCGGCCAGTGTATTAGGAAAGATAAAATAGGATATCTTTTCTTGGTTTTGTCGTGTTTTTCTCGTCCAAACATTTCACCAGAAATGTGCACTTTTTATCCATAGTCATTATCCTTGTAGGTCCGGTAGACTTTGTGAGAAGTAGACTTTGTGAGAAGTAGACTTTGCGAGAAAAGTTAACTGACCTTTAAAGATTTACTATTCGTCATTTTAGATTAAGGTGCAACTAACAGTAAAAACGTTTTTCGCTAGAATAAAAAAGCATAACTTTTGGAGTAGTTTGCCACAAAAGTTTTTGATTTGGTTAAACCTTGAATATTTATGGACCGTCAAAGTAAGTCAAAATCCCGTCATCTTGGTTGGCGACCAAGCTTGAAGGGTCATAGGTCAAGTGCGGCTTTGACGTCAGACCAAGAATTCGAATTTCACTTTTTCCTTGCTTCGAAAGAAAAGTTTTTTAAAAATATGCCGACCTGGTACTTTGTAAAATACTGCAAAATATTTTGAAACACGTGTAATTTTGCAGAACCGAGAGAGAAAACAGGAAAAATGTCGTTTTTGATTTGATGTCAAATCTAGACTCGACCCAGACTCCCTTATGCGCGGTCCAAACTGGACTTCAGCGGGGCATACAAAGTCGAGATTTTAACTAAATCGAAAACATTTTGCCGCAAATTACTCCTCAAACTACACTTTATTATTTTAGAGAAAATGTTTTTATGTTAGGTGCGTTTTAAGTTTAATTGCTTTTTGCTCGTTGTACAATTAGTATTCAAGTTAGATGAAAATTGGAACAATACAGCATAACAGCTGAGAGAAGGAAAGCGGGTAGCCTGAATTGATGAAATATGATTGTAGTTTTAAATTAAAATAAATCTATAGCATTTTTAGCAGGTGGTTATAAGATATTTTAGTCACCTCGATATATGTGATGTCTCGGGCACGGCTTAACTCGTTCTTGCACGAGTTTGGTAACGTTTACTCTAGAGTTGTAGAACGTTGTTTGAAGGCCGGTAAAATTTAATCTTGGCTTAAGTAACAATTAATGTAGCAATTTCTTCTGTAAGAAAAGGTAAACTAGGTTTTGAAAATACTGTTTGGAATTTTTCAAGGAAAAAATTTGTTAATCCCAAAATTACAACTCGGCGTATCTTTCTAAGTCGTCCCACGTACAAGTCGCCTCCCTTAGGCTGATGCTTTTAATTAATCCAGTTACTTATTTTCGGATTCAATCCGTATGTTCTATCCAATTTAATGGATGCTTTAAAAAACAAGAAAGAATTCGTCCTTTTCTTGTCAATATAAAGTTTCAGTGTCTTATCAAGTCGCGGAACAAATGCAGACTTCATTTTCATTTTTGTCCCCATTGTTTTAATGTTAGAATTAGGCCTAAAATTGGTTCAAACATTTAAAGATGTATGCAACAAATTTTGATTTTACCCTAAATTGGCAGCAAATCATCAAAAATATAATTTGTCTAAGTTTTAAGGTAAAGTATTAACCTGTTGCTTCAGAGAAAAATACTTGGTTTCCGCTCGAAGATGTGATGTCAACTTGCAGTTTTCAGCTCAAGGCTGCAAGATTAAGATGCTGCCAAGACAATGGAATTTTCGGCTTCCGTTTCAAAATGCAGCCTTTCTAACTGTCTAAACCCGAATTAACCCTGAATTAGCAAGTTCACGAACTCAACATAGACGGCTTAATATTTCAGTTTATGTAAACTGCAAATTGTCATTAACTTTGAAGCATTTCGAAAATTTAATTATATAAGATTTTTAAACTAATCTCTCTTGTAAAATATTGAGGGTTTAGTCAAGAACTTTTCAAAAGTTGCATATAACAAAAATTCAATTCTAATCTATCTAAACGTTTATGCGAATACACTGTAGTTTAAAAGCAAAAGTCATGTATTTTAGAAGCCCTTGGAGCAAACGGATCTTGAATTTATCATTGTTTTAAATTCAGTATTTGCAATAACATTTATAATGCAAGTTTTTACTGAATTTGACCAACGCTTTAGTTTAAACGTGGGGCGATTTCGAAAGACGACTTTGGCGGAACTTCTTGTTGGCAATCCAACTTATGATTAATTAAGTTGCCTTTTTGTTACCTATAAGCAGTCAAGAAGCTGCTTGACCTATTCTGTTTGGTGACTTTTTTACTATGTAAGGCTTACAAATTGATTGTAAGGGTTTTAGGGGTTTTTTAAAGATAATTTATAATGGAAATTGCGAAAACAATTTTAAAATGTATTGTGTACGATTTGATAGTTGCATTATGAAGCAAAAACAGTATGTACACAGTCTTTCTTTAATTGTTTCTGTGTACTAAGCGAATGTGAACGTTTTATTAAGAGGAGCCGACTAAACTCGACTAAACTCGGATTTGAAGACACAAATATTGTTCAGACAAGATTGCACGACTTAAAAATAATTATCAATTATTTATACTCCATTTATATATTCATTTATACACTTTTTAGCCAAAGAATCATTTGGTTTTCTGCAGTAATTTACAACAAGTTTATAAAAAAAGTGGAACTCACAAATGTTATCCAGGGCCTGATCAGTTCAAAGCAGTGTTAAGATGACCCAGGGTTAGTACGAATTTTATGATTAGATTTGTGAAAGCTTTAAAAGCAAATCGAGTTTTATTGATTTTGTGTAAAATTTAATAGTTGCATGCTTTGAGTAAATCAATTGTGTCTTCATATGTTTTATATTTTTGTATAATTATTCATTACAATTCATTAAGACGGTCAAGGTTTATCATAATGCACGGTGAAAGTAACAAAATAATTAGCTGAACAGTAGTTTTTAATTGACCATTATCCTTGGAGTACTGGCGTGTTTATTTGGACAAATACGTTGGTTTCCAAGAATTTGGCTGTAGTAATTTTTGACTAAATTTTATATCAAGTTTATTAAAACCTAAAGTAACTTGAAAGAAACAATAAAAGTTGCTCTCTCGAAACTAATGAAAAGTGTTATGTGGTGTATTAATTGCTCAAGATATGAAATTATTACTCGTGCCGAAATGCCCTCGGTGTTTTCGCCTTTTTGTGTCATAAATTTCCAACACATGCGCAGATTTGTCTTTTACGTCAGCTTGACTAGCGGTTTGGTTGCACCACTCTCCGATATAGTTATTTTTAGTTTTTGTGTCGCATCTTCTTTTTAGCAAATTGGGGCTTTTCAGGGTTATATAAAAGAAGCTGGAGTTGCTCGGTTACATATGTGGGATTTGATTTTTCTCTTTTTTTTTTTTTTGCTCTACTTGTTTATTTGAAGATAGATAGGTACTTGTAGAAAAGCTTCAAGATTAAAGAAATTATTATTATTATTATTATTATTATTATCATAATCA
>JANCMA020059731.1:0-15916 GCA_024336925.2 Zoanthus solanderi | reverse complement strand
AAACATTTGTTACATATTGCCAAAGCATTACTTTTGATAACTATAAATTACAAATCATTGAAAAGGTTCTAAAAAAAAAACAAACGTAGTAGTAGGAGGAGGAGTAGTAGTAGTAGTAGTAGTAGTAGTAGTAGGAGGAGTAGTAGTAGTAGTAGTAGTAGTAGTAGTAGTAGCAGTAGTAATAGTAGTAGTAATAGTAGTAGTAGTAGTAGAAGGAAATAACTCCTTGTTTGGTTAATTTTCCTTAAACAAAGTTGAAGTTAATTATTTGTTCATATTTATTTAATAATCCTAGGAAAGAAAACGTTTGCCTTCAGAGGATGTGGGTGGAAAAGTAAAGATCATAGTATGAAAGACTGGACAAAAACAAAAAAAGCATGGGTCCAAGCCATTGTTAATTTATTTGAACAAATGTTTGGAAATGACTTCTTAACATACATCTATGATAAAGAACATGGCACTAAGGTTGATGACAAAGTTGTTGCCTGTATCTTGGAGTATTCCCATGACCATTGGGAAAGTCTTTACAATGGCAGTTCCAAGTCACAAGTAGAAGTCGTGCATTTTTGCAGCCCTAAACTTAACCCGGTTGATACTCCAGAACAAGTGCAAACATTGCATGACCTAACAAACAAGTGTCCTGCCTTAACAGAAGGAAATTTCCCATCTGGTTTAGATTTAGGATCCAGAGACTTGAGTGTGCGTGCACAGCCAAGAAAAGTGAAAAACAGCAGTTGTGGGTCAGCAAATGAGTTAATTAAGACTGTTAGTATTGAAGATGAAGAGAATCTAGAAACATTGCAGCAAAGCACCCTCCAGACTGCTATGTCAAAAGCGAAAACAAGGGCCGAAATTGCAGACCTACACAAGAATATACCATCTGTCGCACCAAGTCTGCCATCTGGAGTGAAGGTAGTTTATGGAAAGTTTTCAAGGTCTAACCCCTACTGTTTAACACAGCGACCTTGTGAAAGTGACATAGAAAAAGCTGAAAAAATGCTTCTAGCTGCAAGAAGGGCTGGAAAAAATCCTATAGGGTTTGAATTCCAAGGAATAGGATTATTCTTTGAAAATGATTTATCCATTTTAAAACGGTTTTGCAAAATTTCAGACACATTTTATAAAGTGTCCTCAGAAGCCAATTGGTTGTCAAGTATGAGATTTCCCCCAGAAGAACTGGAAGCAGTTGAAAGTGCCCTTTGGAATTGCCCATCCAACAGGCCAGTATTGAAGTATGGCACTAAAGTACTGGATGCTACCTCATTTTCTGACCTTGTTGAAGAAAGGTATATTGACAGCTTTGTCATAGACATTTGCATCAGTAAATTTTTAGATGAAGCCAGTGCAAGTCATGCTTATGTGAACACAGTTTATTTCCCTAGTGAGTTTCACGACTGGATGAGCTCAAATGACAAGAAGTTTCAACAGTTGCGGTTAATTGAACAGTTAGTAAATGCACATGACCTACAACAAATATTGATACCTGTTTACATGCCAAGTCATTGGGGTTTAATCTTTATTGATGTCGCAAATCACATAATGTATTTTGATGATGGCCTTACATCGCAAGTTCCTACTAACACCCTTCCCTTTGTCAAAAGTGCTCTAGAATTGCTCTCTGAAATGTACCCACACCATGGAGCCCTGCAAACTAGGTTTTGGCGTAATTCCAACAGGTTTGAGCGTTTTGGTATGCCATCACAAGTGCCTGTAAATTCTACTCACATTGGTACTGGAAGCTGTGGTGTTGGTGTAATAATGGCTGCTAAAGATATTATTGACAAAGGCCCTCTTGCTATCAACAATTTTCGGTGGAGATACTGTGAAATGGATTTATATAGAAAACATTTAATGTTACAGATTCTCAGCTGGAGTGCATTAGATTGAGCTAAACAAATTTTATTTAAAGTAGCTATTTATCTTAGTTACTCTGTCCCCCTTGGGTAGTCAGCCCAGTCTGGACTATTGTTATCTGAGGGCAGAGCATAATTAGTAAGTGTTTTATGTTTCCAGCCCGCACTTTCTAAGCTCTGCTTACCGTAACCGTTTCTGACCCTCTTGGGTAGTCAGTCCAGTCTGGACTGTTGTTATCTGAGGGCAGATCGAGCATAATTAGTAAGTGTTGTATGTAAGACCGTAACCGTTTCTGACCCTCTTGGGTAGTCAGTCCAGTCTGGACTGTTGTTATCTGAGGGCAGAGCATAATTAGTAAGTGTTGTATGTAAGACCGTAACTGTTTCTGTCCCTCTTGGGTAGTCAGTCCAGTCTGGACTGTTGTTATCTGAGGGCAGATCGAGCATAATTAGTAAGTGTTGTGTATAAGACCATAACCGTTTCTGTCCCTCTTGGGTAGTCAGTCCAATCTGGACTGTTGTTATCTGAGGGCAGAGCACGTTAAGACGAGTCAGTACTTTTTTTTATCATTAGATTATAATTTTGTTTTGTTTTGGTCTTTGTTAGTATGTACTAGGGGTAAGCAGAGCTTAGAAAGTGCGGGCGAGAAACGAGGAGGTATTATTATTTGAGGAAATCGTACAATACCTTTGTTAAAAATCCTTTACTTTTAAAACAATATTTTTATTGCTAACCGCAAGCCTAAAAAATAATCGATTTTAACACTGATAGCATAAAGAGCTTTTTTAACACCAAAGATCTTTTCACAAAGCACAGTTCAGTAATTGTGTCATTTCCTGTTTTGCCCATGTGCTACTGAATATAAATAGTTGTATTGTAAATCCCCTGAAGAAGGTTGCTGTATACAACCTTGCGCTGGCTGCTCACTGGTTCATATTTTAAAAACATTGTTTTAAAAAACAATGTAGACTCCACGTGTGCATTATCATGAGATGAGAGTGACCGTGTCAAAATCAGGTATCACGACCTGTCAAACAAGCTCTTATAATCAAGTGCTAAAACGAGTTTGTCAAAGCATTCTATTCATACCAGTTGGAAGAAAATCTCTGTTTAGATAATATACTGCGCATGCGTGTAACAGATTAGTGTTGTGTGCTCCTTTTGGTCGCCCACAATTTTTTATAGGGTTGTATCTTGTCCAGTAAAAACACTGTTGGTTGAAAAGCTTGTATAGAAATGTTAAAACTTATTAACTCAAATAATTTATGCATTTATCACATGTGCCAGTAAACAAAAGGTTGTTGTGTTTGTATTTTACTGTAGGACATCTTGGGGTGTGTAAATGTTTATTTCCGGAAATCTGAAGCTTTTAAAATTCTGACAGCTATAATTGTTGTAGTCATATTTCACAAAAACTGTAGTCGGAAAAGAAGGATGAGAAACAAACGTAAGACAGGGAAGGACAAAGATAAATTAAAAAAGATAAGAAAGGAAGCCAAGAACAGGTGGAGAGCCAAGAAGAAATTAGAAAAAGGCTTCAAAACTTCGCAAACAAAGCCGTCAGCTCCCAAGAATTCCCAGAAAAAAAATAGCCCTGCAGTCGTTGTACCACCCAAGCCCACTGAACCGGTGAATCAGAATGTCAAACAAAAGTCAAGCGTAAAGGTGAAGGTGATTTCAAAGTGTCGTGTAAGAGAAATCGATCCATCCTTGGTGGTTAAAACAAAAACTTTCCTGGGCTCCGGCAGTTTTGGAAACTGCTACTTAGCTTTCTATCGGGACCTCGTAGTTGCAGTGAAAGAGTTTAAGACCGGGAACTCTTCTTGCTCGGTTGATGCACTTAAGAAAGAAGCACACCACGAGGCTAGGATGATCAGCCACATAGAAGACCACGCTGGTGTGCCGCTTTTATTCGGTGTTATCACCAAAACCATGCCAGTACGTCTTATAACCAAATTTCACGGCCATAAAGACAAGAGCCTGACATTAAGAAGGGCTATGAGAAAAATGACTTTGGACAAGCCAACATGGTTAGGTATTGTAAAGAAGGTCATCATAGCGTTGGAACACATACATACAAATGGGGTTCTTCATAATGATTTAAAGGAAAATAATGTCGTGCTGGAGAAAAGAGAGGAAGATTGGAACCCGGTGATAATAGATTTTGGGAAAGCGTGTTTCATGAAGCATCGCAAGGCCGTTATGACTTTGAGTGTCGCGAAACAAGCGGAATATAAAAACAAGTATCCGCACATTGCGCCGGAAATTGTTTGCGGTAGTGGCCGGCAGTCTATTTTATCCGACATCTTTTCCTTGGGAAGAGTTATCGCTGCTGTTTTAAAGTTGATTCCCACAGCAACTGCATTGTCAGTAAGAATGGCCAAAAGAGCTCTTTGCGATGATCCTTCTCAACGTCCAGCATTGAAGGAAATACTTGCTGCCCTTTAGAGACATTTTATCTCCAACATGATATTGCTGCAGTGTGAAAGTTGCCAGCTGGAAACATTTCTTATTCGTATCTGTAATTAATTTTTTTATTGTATATATTTATAATGGCAGCGCTTGTTATTGACGCTATCACCAAGAAGTGCAGTTAACGCAGAAGATAATTCAAATATTGTTTTTATAATGTAGTTCAGTTATAGAAAAGAATAGTGTTTCTCTTGTTTCAGGTCACTGTCGGTTTAATTCGAGTGGTATTTTTTGTTATCCATTCATATTTTTGACCACACTATATAGTTGTGCTTATTGACCAAATGTATTTTAAAGTCTAATAAATTTATAACATTCAATCAGGCATATACATCACTTTATCATCATTAATTAATTCTAGCGGCGAACAAAAAGTTTTTGAGCGTAGTTAATTCCTGTTGAGCATTTTTGGGGTGTGAAGGCTTATAATTCCGCAGTCATAGTCTGAAATTAATGAAATTTAACATACATACGTTTAAAAAAACAACATTGAAACATTCGCAGTTCATGCAAAAAATTGGCTACAGAGTTCCTTCAGAGTCTCTCATAAGTTACGCAAGCATCAGAAGCAAGTTAGTGTGATATTGTTGCCTTCGTGTTTGGAACTATTATAAATGCGACTCTTCGGAGTTTTACAAAGGAACAATAAAATCAGCAAAAAAGGGATCGATACTATTTACAAATACCCGACATTACCAAAAACAAAAATTTGTATATAACTTGTAATTAGGTGTTTAATTCTATCTTTGCCTTTTTCGATCTATTGATCTCTTGCGGATGTAAATGTCATATTCATCCGCACCACAGTTTGTGCCTACAAAATTTATTTTCTGAACTTTTGATTATTAAAAAAAAGATCAACGTGGTCTAGAAGTTGGTTATTTGCTTGAAAACAAATGTAACTTCGTTTTTATTACGTTGTAAGATAATAACAAATCAGCCCGCTTATATCTTATTTTCACAGTGGCGGGGATGAAACAGTAACTGAGAACTAAAATTTTTTCTTGGGGCCTTAACTCGGTGCTTTTTATTTTTCTCCGGAACAAATTAAAATTTCAGTTGCCTTAACCTAACCTAACACACATACACTTTTTTAATAAGAGCAAACTTAACTGAAAACAGTGTAGCTCAACTCACTTGAAAAATAAGAACAAATTTAATAGAACTATCAGAGTTGGGGGAAACGAAAATGTCAAGAAGCAAAATCTTTTTAATAACAAAGGCGCAACACTATCTTACCACCAGAAAAAAAAACATACAAGAGCAGCTAAGTTTAAAAAATATATATATATATATATATGGCAGTTAAGAACAAGATAACATTTAAAGCGTCAAACTGCTGAAAACATGCTGAGCAAAATTTTAATGGTTCTTAATAAAAAAAAGAGTATATAAAGATTACTTCACATGTCACGTCCATCGCTACACCAGTACTTTGGCTACATAAAAGCGCAAAGTGAGTTTGCCATAATTTGAGCCATTATACACGGCAGGCCACCACTGTAACTCGAATTCCCTGGTGTTACGTCCGTGTGCATCGTTGATAACCACCCGGCTTGTTGTTATCCGTTGTGTTGTACGACTTGACATCGCTGGCAGATGGGCTTTTTGCTTTGCAGCTTTCAAAGCTTCGAGAGGGTCTGTAACATTCTCACTTTCTGCCTCAACTAACTGGCTACCATGATAAGAAACTGAGAATAATACAGGCACTCGGTCTTGACAGGACAAGAGGTTGTTGATAGCTTCTGCGTCGGTGGTTATATACGAAAACCGTGTTGTCAATTCTTTAATCACTGGTTGCCGAAAATGCTTCATTCGCCTTATCGAATTAACAGGCACGTCCAATTGATGTAATATGTGGGCGAAGAAATCCTTTGGGGTTTCATTTAAGTCAATTTTGTACCATTTTCCTAAAAGAAAATGAATACAATTATTACGCAAACATATATACTTTTCATCAGTATGTAGTATGTTTTATAAATCTTTTAAAACAAACGTTAGGACTGTCGAAATGCGAGAAATGGTTTCCTGGCTGTTCGAAATGTTTTCTTGACTTGCAATCGACAGCCAACAATATAACATATTGTTAAGCAGAAAGTGCTCACTTAACTTTGTAAAAGCTTGGAAATTACCTTCGAACTTGGGGTGATGAGCTCCATTAAAGCGTTCAGCCACCATAGACAGCCAGTCTTTGTAGCGGGCCATTTGCCCTTTTGGGATCTTCTTGGGCTTGGGAAAACTTTCCGTTGGTCCCTTTCCACTTTCATCGTAAAAATTAGGAACATTTCTCGTGTTTACTCGACTGTGCCTTGTAATCTTGTGTCTCTTGAGGGTTGACAAACTCTTAAAACAACGTGTACAGAGATCGCAAGGAGTTAAGTAAGAAAAACGCATAGTTGTGGACGACGAAATGCAAACTGCGAATGATCCAAGTAGCTTTATTTTCACTTTCAATCTCTGCTAGCGGTAAAATCTCGCATGTACTTCCTGTCTCACACAGTACTTCTTGTACGTATATATAAAGAGCAGCCAAATTATCTTCGTGTTTTTGATTAATAACAGCGCACGCAACTCGATATTTTCCCGCGAGGTAAGAAGATCGAATCTGGAAAACCTCTCTCTTTATGTCAAAAACTACAATGATGAAAGGGCTCGTATTCCTTTATTAGTGCCATGAGCTAATTATTTTAGCAACACCTCGCCTTCCGAAAAGTATGAAAAGTTTTAGTTAATGATAAGCCATGGGTGCATTGAAAGCCTTCTTAGCTTCATTTGCATTTTTTTTTCCGGTGCTAAGCTCGTCATGGTTCTCCAAATTGAAATCACGTTTCGAAACGAAAGTGATCAGTTTGAATAAACACAATCATCATGTTGACGGTACTATATCCAAGATAGTGTTAGTTCGTAGCTCCTTAATAGCTCTTAATCATTACTATTACCTCGGAGCTGGTGACCCCTCCTATCCGTTCGACATTTATCCAGAATTGCTAAAAATACTTTCGATAGGAGATTATTCATCGGACGAGGTCCTGACGGCCATTCAAAGAGCACAAGACGTTTCCAAGTTTAAAGACAAAAGTGTGTATGGGTACGTGAAAAAAACGAATACAAACAGCTTCAAGATGGAACATGTAAATGGCCTTATATTTACTTTAGTAATACACAAGAAATTGGCCAATGCTCTTAGTCTGTCTGCAAACATAGACTATGAACCTTTCGATCAAATTAATTTTCCAGATGGTAATTTGAGCGCGATGAATTTGTCAGCAAACGATTACGTTACTTTGAAGCCCTTGAAACATCATCAAAATCTGTCTGCTAACGTCGAACTGTTCCCCGATCACACTGCAACAGACGGTCATCCAGACCCTCCGTCTTTCCGTCACAAAGACTACCATGCCATCTTTATCAATATAGATTTGGTAGAGCCTCACATAGTGGGAAATGCTAACGCGAACGTGTTGCACATTATCGTTACGCCGGATTAAAAAAACGTTAAAAAACTTTCTCTGAATCATCAGTTCTTTAAAGTAAAGAGAATGCGCTTTTCAGCTATCGAGATTTATTTGACCGACGAAGGGCGTGACCTGAAACTAAACAAACATACGAGCTTGACGATTACCACGCTCATCTTCAAACGTTTACAATAAAGAACAATACTGCGTATCTAAATTTCATTTTTTCAAGAGAAAGAAGCGTGACAACATGAGTGGAGGTATCAGTGTCTATAAAGGTACTCCAATACAACGAGGTACGGTTTTGGTGGTCTTTGCAAGTCGTTAGGACGAAGTTTATTACCAGTAGCACCTAATGCTGCAGCTAATGCTCAACACTACTGCTCAGATAACTCAAGATGTGGCACAAGGGGACAACATAAAAACGGCCGTGAAATAACGTGGAAAAGCTGCCGCTCAAAAATTCGTTTCTCGAAAGACCAAAGGTTTAAAACGAAAAGCAAATTCACAAGGTTATTCACTTAATAGCGGTAAGCGGGGAGGCAACAAGAGAAAAAAAAGAAAACGTGAAATCTTCGACAGTTTTTAAAAGTTGCCCAAAGTAAAATATTCCTTGAAAACCCAATCCAAAACGGGTAACGTGGTCTGACATTCCTAACAAAGATGATACCTTAGACACTATCATTACAGAATATACTCCTAAAGAAACTGGAATCAACCCCATCTTGTTTGTGGTACCGAAAGCGAACGAAAATCTACCCGATCTGAGCAGGAGTCACATCATTTTTGTGAGCGCCACAGAAGCAGACGGAGGAGCCTTGACAGCTGATAAGGCTTGGTTCAAAAATAACGCGTTTCATACAATAATAAAGTCAGTCGACATTGAGCTCAATGCGACCACGGTGACGGTCAACAGTGATCTTTATCACCAAGAAGCTTATGAGACAACATTGTTGAATCACGGCCAAGAAGAACAAGAAACCTTTCTGACGTGTCAAGGATGGGCATAAGATCTTTACAATCACATGGACAGCAGGGTTGCCACAAATAACACGAGTTTGAAAAAGCGTGGAACACTAGATGCTAATAAAAATATCTTCTTATCAGTATGCCAATTTGCGATCTCTTTAAAACTGACAAACTTCTTTTGCCCGGCCTGAGAATGGATCTCAAGATTTATCTAAACGATGACAAAAAGATCTTCATGGCATCCGGAGCGGACAACGAAAATCAACCGAAATTGAAAGTTCACTCGACCAGGTTGTACATGTACAGAAAGGTTCCGAGTGCAGATCTGTGGGAAAAAATGCAAAAGAAATGTATGAGCTCTCTGTGGACCATACCGTTGATTCACCCCAAACTTAGAACTTTCGTGTTAGGCACTTCCTGTCGTCTTCCAAGAATACGACCTTTTCATTGGTGAAATACCCAAAACCATGACGGTGTGGATGGTACCGCTAATGCCGAAGGAGTTTATGATAAAAATCAATACAACTACGAACGCCAAAACCTCGCTAGTCTCAAAGAAAAGCTCAACAGCAAACCTTTCACTGATTACGCAGAAAACTAACCGATGAAAATCTCACCAACGCTTACATGCACATGAAACTCCAGGACGGTTCTGTACTCAATAACAAAAAAGGCCCCTACATCACACAAGAAGAATTCAAATCTGGTAACTTTATCTTACAATTTGATTTGAATCGTGCAAAAAGGGGTCATCTCGACGACAGCGAGATGCCAAGATCAGGTAATCTATCCATCCACCTCAAATTCAGTCAAAATCACACAGCAGCCGTTCAACTTTATGTCATGGGCATGTTTAATCGCATTCTTGAAATTAATTATCAAGACAACGTTACTTATCCAATGTAAAAAAAAAAACCTTTGAACAAGTGGCAACCACGTTGTTGCAATTCTATCTTAACCTTTTTTTTATTATCATCTTTTAATCGTAACATGTCAAAATAACATGTCAAAAACTATATTTTACAAAAATGAAGCAACAAAGATACTGTATACAATCTTTCGTAAGAAAGTTTTGTTGTATAATCAAATACTGTAATCTTGTATTGCGCAAGAGAGTTTTTGTTCTGTTTGTTGCATAAGCAGATACTGTAATCTCATATTGCCGTGAGGGAACTAAGTAATAATAAATACTAAGTAATAAGCAAATAATTTAAATCACTGCTGTAAGACGCTACTTGTAGTAACAAAATAATGAAAAAGTAAGAATGTTTCTTAGTCATCTACATATCTTGAAAGATGTTACGTCTTCAAAAGAAGCTAGATAAAGCGCGAGCAATAGCCGTACCCTTGAATACCCATCAGATAGATACACGCGCCAAAAACAATTCTACCTTGAAACATGAATGGGGAGGAGTATACCCGAGCGATTTACTAACAAAACGATTCGTTTCTCGACGCCCGAGCGGATTTGTCGCCAACACAGATCCCAGTAACAAAACGGTAGTCATTGGATGAGTTTTAAAGGAAAAAGAAGACGTCGTGGAATTTTACGACAGTTACGGCATGATTCCCTCATTTTACACGTCGTATTTTTCGCGCTTTATTACTAATAACAGTAAGCATGTTTTGAGAAGTAACGTCGACTCCCAGGGTTTGTTTTCGGACGTGTGCGGTTATTATGCGTTAGGTTATCTGCACATGAGGAGTAAGGGCTTATCGATGGACGACATAGTAAGTGCATTTCCTGCAGACAGCAAAAACACCAACGATAAAAACATCGCCGCCACATACCTATGCCACGTCACAACCGTTCGATAAATAAACCTCCTCACAACCAAACGGCTCAAAAGCAACACGAGAATCGCGCTCGCTACACCGTATAAAAACAGATGACCGATTTACGTTTTAAAGTACAGTACTGCTCTAAAGTCTTTTTACGTAATTTCGGCTATTGTTGTTGATTTCGTTTCACTGAAATTACGGCCGTAGTTCGGCGAAGATTTTATCCTTCATGCATATTAGAGATGCGTGAAAAATACGGCAAAATTACAATTTCGAGGAAATTCGCCGAAGGTTTAACACAAAATCTAAGTTTTTAATCCTGACGCTTTTCCTTCCTGTTTCAATGTTTGTCATAAACTATATATTCGTTTACAGTATTACACCTTTCTGTTTTGAATACAGTAAAAACCCGCGTATAATGAACCTAGATTTCTAGCCTAAAACAGGTTCTTATTTGATTGAAATTACAGAAAACATTGGGGTTTTAGTCAACATCTTAGCCTAACAGGTTCTTAAAATCTAGGTTTTTACTGTATCATAATTTGTAAATGATTGCAAATTAAAACCGTATGGACAGCGAAATGTGATGAAGTCGTCCACTTATTATTTGAGCTGTTTATATACCGTTAATATCTAAATTTTCGCGTTTTCAGAGCTCATAAAAACTTACTCGTTAATGTCAACTTTTCACTTCGCCGTTTAATGAAATAATGTGCTTTACTTTTATGAATGTTATTTTTGGAGCACTTGGCGTGTATTCAGTGTCGCCTTTTCAATTTCATTCCAAAATATATTTCATTTCAAAATATATTTCTGATAACGGTTCTAATAGCTTCTAATAGCAAAAACCTGTGAGTGACTAACGATTCTCGGCGATATCGTACAAGACACGATCATCATTAATCAACCTAAACCCGTTTTAAGTCGTTTTGCGATGACTCCCGAGACGCGTTACGGAATCTACTTTCAACGTCCCGAATACAGTTCAGCGTCATTAATTTTCAGTTTGTCAGTGACGAAGGTCAGACGAACGTTGTACATCCCAAGCACAAGATAAACTTAGAATTGCATTTCAAACGAATCTGCAAAAGACGTTTTTCGCCGTACTAAAAAAAATGAAGCGTGTACCGTACATCGTTAAAGAAAAACACTTTATTCACTCTTTACACAAAAAACGAAGAAGCCCCACAGCTCTTAAAAAGTTAATTAGAAACGCATCTCAGAACCAAATGGGAGCCATTCACGAAATAGTCGGAAATAGCGTACAAAATCCTCATCTGGTAAGATTGACAGCATCCCATCTACATCGCATCAAGCGCAAAGGACAACACAAGTATTTTTGAGAATTTCTAAACAAGAGGACGACTCTTAAACGAAAAAACAGACTTCTCAATCAAAAAGGAAACGGTATATTGGGTACAGTGTTTAAAGTCGCAGCTCCTCTATTAACCAACCTATTGGGAGGTTCGAGTAATAACTTCGAACCACAACAACAAGCTCCATCACCACCACCACGTTATTATTACCCACCGCCTCCTCCGCCTGATTATTATCGACGATGTCCCGAAAAAGAATAAGAACTCTGCCCATACTCTTAAAACAATCATTTTAAAAAGGCTCTTCTACACGTCTGTGACGAGATGGCTACAAAATTTTATCTCACGCCGCAGGATATCTACAATAGAGCAAGTGCGTTAGAATTGCAATACAGACAATCGCCTTATCTCACCAGATTAACCAAAGTAGATTATCTCAAAGAGAAAATCTTAAACAGTAAACATCTAGAGAAAACAGACTCAGACAAAACTACACTCATCAAGGAGGTGCTGCAATACCCATTAAAAAAGTAAAAGTGAACAAGAAGCCATAAGTACACTTTCAAGATGACGCCCGTCTAGCACCGGATCATTACCTTCCATTACCGCCACCTCCTCCACCGATTAATTCACCGCAGCCTTTTAAAAACAAAAAAAAGAATAGCACATCACTCGTCGTTCCTGTCACTCCTACCTTGACCCCTTCAGAACGCACAGAGAAGATAAAAAAAGGGAAACAGTCATTGGTAAAATTAAAAAGTTTGACTCCGAAAGGAACACAAAGCAAAAAAGAGGTACCCTATAATCTTCGTAGCAAAGAAGCAAAAGAAGGATTATAGACATGGAAGGATTATGCAGCTTTATAACATAAAGGTAAGCTAACATAAGAGGTAAGTATTTAAAAAAAGTATTCATTGTAAACATTATGACGAGGCGTAAACATCGCTACCGCATAAGTACTAAGAAAAAATATTAAACAAAAAGTAGACGCCGAAGAAAAAAAAGAGGGCAGAGCGGTGGTAATTTTATAGTTGACGCCCTTGAATGGATGCTTTAAAGAGAAAAAAACAATAAAGATAAATTTAGTATAAGACTGTATGGAACGGCGTAAATACCATTATCGTGCAAGAAACAAAAAAAGACGTCGAAAAAAACGCGGTCACATGGGTGGTGGATTGTTTGGAGATACGGCTAAGTTTTTTGCACGTGGACTATTAAAAAACAGATACTTCAGAACCGCATTAGATTTAAGACAAATTACCTCTGTGTATAATTATTCACAAAATTCTTTTTTTTTTACATAAGACTTTTTTCCAGCTTCCAAAACAGCTTCCAAAACGATGATGGAAAGACGTAAAAAACGTTCTATATCTTTGATGAGTGGTCGTGGCGGAAAACGGAGAAGAAGAAGAAAAGACCAAAAAGGCAAAGGATGGCTTGTCAGTGGAAATCACCCTTGTTGGCAAACGTTGCTCACACTAGGAGCTTATTAAAAAAACATCATACAATTGTAAAAAATAACAAATATGTAAATTAAATAAAAAATAAAAGCGGAGGCAAGGGACGACTATATGGGGGGGAGGAGGTCGTTCTACATAAAAATTTTTTAAAAAATAAACATACAAATTTTCTTTTTTTTTTTTTAAAAGCTTAAACAATTTAGCGAGCTGATTGGACGTAAGATTGACCCCGAGAACTCGAGTGACGACTTCATATTCCTATTTACACCGTACGAAGTATATCGCATTCACGAAGGGGTCTTCACAGAAGTGAGAATCCACTTTAACAAACATTGCTGGGTCAGCTTCACACCCGATGGCGATAGTGGTAAATGCAAACTCACTTCAACTAGCGAAGATTACGATAACAATGAAGTGTTATCACGCACATTTTATAAAAAATTCGCAAATTGTATCTTCTTTAAAACGGACCTCTAGGAAGAAGGGTTAGAATCTGTAAAAATCTTAAGTAGAAGAAGCATTAAAGAGAATCGTATTCCTACCAGTAGAATTAGACATTGGGGGTCAAATAGTCACAAACCTTATTTCATAAACAAGAAAAGTCTTTACTTTTTCTCTTTCGTTAAAACAACAACTTTTCGGTAGACCTCCACAGCATCATCGTACAAGTCGCGTTAAAGAAGTAGTACTACTTGGCTCGCGAAGAACCAATTTATGTAGTTTAAGTAATCTACCCGGACACAACTATTCAGAATGTAAAAATCGTGAAAGTTGGTTCCTAGATAATTATTAGATAAGTTACTGTATATAGCAATAATCTCAAAAACAAGTGGCAACCACACTGTTGCATTTCTATCTTGATCTTTTCCTTAATCATTATCTTTTATTAACATGTCAAAATAACATGTCACAAAATACAAGTGTCAAAATACAAATGTCATAGCAATCTCAAAGCAAGTGGCAACCACGCTGTTGCAATCTATCTTGACCTTTTCCCTTAATAATTATCTTTTATTAACATGTCAATACAAATGTCAACAAGAAGTGCAAGATAAAAACAATTTTTTTTTAAAAAAAAGTAATTTAAGAGCAAATGAAACAAAATGTAATAAAAACTTTATTAAAAAAAAAAAAAGTCTACATTTTACAGCGTTCAATAAACATCAATACATTATGCGTCATTTTCCAGCAGTTCCGAACAGTCACTTTACCCAATAAAATAGTATGACGTTGATCGTCCTCTCGATCTTCCTCTCTTTCTTCTTCGTCGTCTTCGTCTTCCTCTATCTCATAACTTCTTTGTAAAAAGTATCCCAAACGCTCCAATAGGAATTTTCTTCATCTCATACACTCAGATTCAATCTTAGCATCTCTGCAGCGAGTTCACATCTCTTTGCAGCGTCGTACATCAAACGTAAATACGAAACGTCCTCAAAAATGAAAAAATAAACTTCCGATGGTTTGCGACTCTGCTTAAAAGACTCGCTCTTTTCTCTATCAACCATAATTCTTTCAACGTCGTTCGTTCGGTACTAACTTCACCATCTTTTGAAAGACCCGAAATAAACATTCACAATAATGCAACGATAAAAATTACCGCAATCTCTCACACAAAATACCACAGCAATATCATCACGTCCCACCGAAAAGACGACAGATCTAACCCTTGAACGTTCTGCACGTACAATCTAAAATCTCGACTCAGCTTCGAAACCAACTCATTCATCATAACGGCACTCATCAAACCTTTCGCCCTCCCCGTCGCCCTCTCTTATACCCCAAACCAATCCCCACCCAACCGACCCGTTTCACCGGTACAACCCGTTCGACAACCCAAACCAGTTTAAACCGGTCAAACATTCCTAACATAACTCCAGCCCCTATTTGTAAGTACATAACTACTACCTTCCTCTTGACGTCTCTTCCTTTTTCTAACCCTCTGCTGTGGAACATTCTCACCTGATGGACAAGCACTGTCTTTGAAACTTTCAACGACTGCTTTTTCTTTATCCAACATTTCCAACTCTATTTTATACTTGGGTTTGCTTTTTGGGCGAACTTTGTCAGAACATCCAAGAAATTCATCCATTAATTCAAAAAACTAGAAATATTCTCTGCCTTGAACAGTCTTTTTGCTGTTGTCAACAATCGCTTTGTATCTTTTGAGTAGTGCTCACCACTTCTTTATCTGAGTTAAACTTCTGGAACTTCCAATACCAGCTGTTTTGCAAGGTTCAGTAAAAAAGCCAAAAATCTTCTCCCATACAGATTTTTTCCCCTTGCTACTACTGGAGTTATTTATATTTTCTTGGTTGTCCTTGTAAGCAGACATTAGAATCTTGACTTTGGTCGCTTTTCCACCATTTGTGAACAATATCCGAGCCAGATCCTGAGGAACTCAATGAACTTTCACTGCAAGAACTTTCATCGTGACTAGTATGTACATTAGAATGATACTGCTGTACTGCCGATACTGCAGATAATCAGAATAGATTAATAAGCCTGAAGGTCCTGTTTGGTGTTCGTCACTGGGGAGTCAGGTTGGCGTAGTGGTCATCAGTCGTGCCTTCCACCTCTACGACCCGGGATCGATTCCCAGGTTCCGCAT
>JANCMA020059634.1:0-15920 GCA_024336925.2 Zoanthus solanderi | reverse complement strand
ACACGTTTCTGATCTTGACGATAATCTTGTCCTTTGCTGTTTTCTAGCGTAAAAACACTTGAGCTCTCTTATTCACATAAAACATACGATTTCCTCTCGGATTTATTTTGAATAAGAATTCATACTGTAAAAGTTCGCTTCACCTCGATTATTTTATCGGTGCATCGAGTCATCGTGTATCAGACATCAATAGAGTCAAATCGAGTCAACTACCTAATTAAAAATTGACTATCGAGTCGCGCGATGCCTCTATCCAAAATTGCCTCGATGACTCTCGAGGGAGGTTACCTTACCTCCAGACGGGACTGTGAACCTTACATTCCTGTATTTACTATCGAATTCAGGCCCACATACCGTGAAAAGCCACATACCTGCATTCAAGAGTGTTGCCAGAGGCATAACGAAGACCCTTTGCGATGTATGTTCATCTAAATGTGCCACAGAAGCAGAGCTACGATTCTTAATTAAGAAGATACAAATCTAGTCTAGGAAGTACGACTGTCTAAACACTGGAAGGTCTGAAGAGTACAGATAGTTCTCACAAAATGTAAAGAATATTAAGTCAAGAAGATCAAAACAATGGTTTTGGGTACGCAAGATTTGCACAAATTACAGCAGACTGTGTAGAATATATGACAATTCCTTTAGGGCAAAGTTTTGGCCAAGAAAGAAGTCTGCAGTAGCCATGAAAAATACAGGGAAGTTGAAAATCAAAATAATGATTTCTGCGCGACAGCTCAGATGCATACTATGCTTCAGACATTTTTCCTTATAACAAGGAATTCTCTGTGAAGTTCAAAGAATACACTACGTTCGTTCAAGATAAGTATATTGTGAAAATTGTGGAACCACAGGAATACTTTACAAAGTTTTTACAGTCAGTCACCGTTTGTTAGTTTTGTTGTCAAAATTCCTGACGACATAGGTGGAACTTTCTACAGATTTAAAGTTCATGTCGGCTAAAATGAAAATGCCTGGCATCCCTCCTCAGCTGTACGTCATACCTGCGATCTCCGTCAGTTATTTGGAAAAGAAGGGAAGCATGACTTCATCTAGTACAACTACCCACGTTGGCGGACCCTAATCACAAGCTCATCTGCTTCTAATAGCCTATTTATTGGAAAGGGACTAAAATCAGCTAGGTTTGCCTCATTCCTGAATCTTCAAGGAACAGTATCTGATATCAATTAAAAATCTCAAAGCAATCCGCAAATTGAAAAAGAAGTAACCTCTCTTGGAACAGGCAATTCCATGCAAGCTATAAAAGAAATCCAAGGTGTTCATGGACAAGCACTGATATGGTTCACGTAAGTGGTGGCCAGTCAAGCCTATATAAAGCTGGTTGCTTTGAGAGCATTGGATGCAGAAACTAAGATAAGATATAGTGCAATCAAAATGTTCAGGTATGTTAAAAGTGGATTTCAGATCTGTGACTGCATTGCAGAAAAAAACGGGACGTGTGACAGCATTTATGGAAAAAGTATAAAGTGCCAGGATATTTGTAGGATGGTTAAAAAACCTTTAAAAGTTAAAAGCATTAAAAACATCGCAGTTCTAAAGTATGATTTAAATAAATTAAATTTACGACTAATAATTGATATAACTAAATTGCTCAATAGATAGAAAGTTATTTCTACCGGGGCCGGGGTGCTCCCAATGCTGTTTCTTCTGGTTTGCATTATAAATACTTTTTAAGAAGTTCAACAACAATTGTCTCAAACACATGGTCCCTGGCCAGTACATGTCCTTGGAGGAGACGATGTGTCCTGTGAGGAATTAATTTGCTTTCATGCAATACAACTCCCACAAACCAGCCAAGTATAGTCTCCATTTTAAGTCCATAAAAGAAGGTGGGTTTTATTACACGTACATATCACTGTGTATATAGATCAACTAACCGCAGAATCTGGGCCATACTACATCAGTTGAATAGGGATTTACGTTAAGTTCATGGTGGAAAGCTTCGACAAGGAAGTGTCTCTTTAAGCCAGGAATATATCCATGGACAGACTAAACGCCACAATCTCAACAACATGGCTTCTTGAACACAACACAACAAGCATTGGTACCATTATGTCCGTGACAGTCGTGTTATTTGACACATCTTCCTTATGTCCAGATAAGAGTTATCTAATAAGTAAAGTCTGCAGCTAAAAAGACAAGAATGGTCGTCTTAGATTTTCTGGGAAGCAGGGAAGGGAGATCTGGTCCTCAACAGATGTGCCATGAAGACATCCAAGGGGATGAAGAACTTGCTTCTGCTTTCTACCACACAACCCTTGAAAGTAACAAAAGTAGACCACAAGGAAACACTGATGAAGAAATAAACACATTTGACTGGAATAACTGAAGCCGCTTAATTCATAGTGATCCTGTAACACGTGCGAGACACTTTGACTATCAAATTAATCAATTTTTGACAAACTTCTAGTTTAGTTCTGCTGAACCTTTTGTTAAAATATCTGACTGGTTTTATAGAGTTGAATATCAAACAAAGAGGACCTAGTCAATTTCACATGTTGATGTGGCTTGAAGATGTACCACAATTTCAAACAGATAGTGACAAAGATGATATAGCAGTTATTGATAAAATAATTACTAGCCAAAAACCATTAGATAACGCTGAATTACTGGACAATTGGAAATCAATTAGAACATATCTCGATGAAATCAAAAGATGATAAAGATATTCTATTTGATCAATTACTCTTGAATGTTAATATCACAGAAAACTATTTACATGCTATAAGATCATCTTTAAATACACCTTCTATATTCCTAAAGCGGAATTATGAGGTACGCACAAATAATTACAACCCTGCTTGCTTAGTGCATGGAGAGCTAATATGGACATACAGTTTGTATTAAAAGTAGTTGTGTTCTTTGTATATAGCAAATTACATATCAAAAGGGCAAAAACGTATGAATGAGCTGTTGAGAGAGGCTTGCAATGAAGCTAGACAAGGAAATAATACCATTAAACAACAAGTTTGAGATATTGGATGTAAATTTTCCAATAATGTTGAAATTAGTGCTCAAGAAGCTGTATATATAGTATTACAGCTCCCAATGAGAAATGCATCTTTACAGATCATATTTATAAATACTTCACCTCCTCAAGGAAGAGTAGAACTTCTGAAGCCAAGGGATGACATTAAAAACATGGAAGATGACTCTGAAGAGATCTACACTAGCGGTTTGCTAAATAGATATTACAAGCGCTCAAAAAAATTAGAAAATCTTACACTTGCATATTCGGCTGCATGGTATGATTGTACAGCTAAGCCTATATAAAACAACTGATGAGCTTGATGTTGATGGTCTTCCATTGATGATAAACAAAATGATGACATAGCAGGGCTGAAAAACATCATGCAGCAAAAATAAAAAAAAGCACTAAAGCTAGAATGATAAGAAGTGTTTGGTTCAATAAGGAAGCTGATCCAGAGAAAATTATAATCTATCAGATGATTTAGGAATACCATGAGTTGATAATTCCGTGCCGTTGACAATTAATGAATTACCGAATGATGAATACAGACACACGATACAAACATTAAATTAGGAGCAAAAAGAATTTTCTATCATGTATTACATTTGATAAAGACCTCTGAAGAACCATTTTACTGTTTTCTTAGTGGTGGTAAATCACATGTTACTAAAGCTTCACATTAGGCTACACTAAAGTATTATAACTCAAGAGCTGGTATTAATTTTGCCGAAACTCAAGTCTGGTTGTTGGCACCTAAAGGTAAAGCAGCATATAACATAAAGGGAAATACTATACATAAAGCTCTAGCAATACCAGCATGTCAGTCATTAAAAAACTACAAAAAACTTTGATTCAAGCAGACTAAACACATTAAGAAGTCAGAGTGGTAGACTTAAAAAATCGATGAAACATCATTGGTTGGCAACACCATGTTCACTGTACAGATATATAATAGACTTAAAGATATCAAAGACAGTTCACTACCATTTGTTGGTGTCAGAATAGTTGCTATTTGGGATCAATTCAGGTAAATTTTTGTTTTTCATTTCATCTATGAAATATGAATGTTTCCCATATCTTATTTTCAGCTGAAGTTGAAGAAGGCTATATTCACAACCTCACTAGTGTTTAAACTGACAAGAAATCAGGAACGAGCCATTTTAACTGCCAACTCCAAATGTCAGATAAAATACTGATTACAGCAGTGTGCCTTTCACCTAAAAAGAGAGTTGATATCCAACAACTGCCATATTCCGATGTAACTTTGAAAGTGACGGGAAAGGCTGCCATGAACTTAAACAAGATGAAATGAGAAACTGTTTCCCTGTTCTGGCAAGGGACTTCATCTAGTCTATTTGAAGGATGTAACAGTTTTGTACCATGTGTTGGGCTCGACCTTAAGAGTGTGATAATTACGCTCTTGGCCTCATACTCATGAAAAAAATATGTACAGACTGGGATATTCCCACTTACAATCAACTAAGTCTTTATAGTGTCTGCACTCCTGAGGACCAAAGCATTAAGTGAAAGTAACTTAAACAGTGCTTCCTGGAATATGCAGTGCATTCCAGGTTGCCAGCTCTGAAGACAAGTTTAGCAGTGATGCAAAAGCCTTCCAGCTTGAATCCTTTAATGAATTTCAACTCAGATAACTTCCTAAACCATCAAATATCAAGAGCAATATTTTAAGGATTGCCAAGAAAGAGTTGATCGTAAAGCCTGATGTAGCATTGGAGAATGTCAAGAAAGATCTGCACGGGGGCCTGTAAACAAAACTCTGGATGGATGTCAAAAGGAGGACATATTCCAACTATTCCAGAAACTGGCTGTTAGCCCTCTAGCTGTTGTATCATTGCTTACAAATAAACGAAAACGGTCTAACAAAGTCACAGTCCCAAGTAGTCAGTTTCCTGAAGAGGTACATTAAATCGTTAAACAAGGAGAACTTGCAGCTTTTCATGAGATTAGTCACTGGTTCATTCGTGAATTTTGTTAATGAAAACAGAGCATGAATATGAGATCAAAGCAGTTAAAAATCTAAGCCGAGACAAAACCCTTCTCGTCGTTCCAGCTGACAAAGGAAATTGCACTGTCATCACGAGCGACTATGATAACAAAGTTCGATCTCTACTTAACGACGGAAAAACCTACAACGCACTCAAGAAAGATCCAACCGCAAAGACTGAACGTGACTTAAACGGGATGTTATTGAAATTAACATGCGAAAACAAGATCGACAAAACCCTTAAAAAAAGCTAGGCAGCTCTGATGGTCTACCACCAAGACTTTATGGCCTACCGAAAGTTTGTAAACCAGGATTACCCCTTAGACCTACTGCTTCTCTCATTAACTCGCCACCTACAAACTATCCAAACATGTTGGGCTTGCACCTTGAGAGAACACTCATTACACCGTCAAGAACAGTATGGAATCTTGCAATTATATTTCCAAAGTTAGTCTTCACGACAAAGAAGAAATGGTATCATTTGACTTGATTTCACTTTTCACATCTATTCCAGTAGATTTTTCTTTATTTTCTTCACTTACTTATTCTGTATTGCACTGGTTCGTTGGTTGTGCTAGACGTTTCGGCAACACTAGTGCTCTCCTCATGCAGACCTGCATGAGGAGGGCACTACTATTGCCGAAACGTGCAGCACAACCAGCGAACCAGTACAATACAAAATAGGTTAGTGAAGAAAATAAAGAAAAACTATGAGATTAACCGTCTGTGTCAGAATACAAGAACTAGCTAATATTCCAGTAGAACTTGCTGTTGAAGTTACTCATCACCGCCTCTCACAAGACACCAATTAAGCAGCAAGAACCGGCATCCCTATCCCTGCTCTCACCAACCTTCTCAAATTTTCTCACTTTTCCACGTATTTTCAGTATGATGAAACGCATTACCAACAGTATTTTGGCCCGGCCATGAGATATCCAGGGTCGGCTATCAATATGATCATGGAACATTTAGAGCAACAAGCACTTGCCACTACCACCATCTCACCACGGTTTTGGAAAAGGTATGTAGACGATGCTTGCGCCGCTATCAAGTCTTCGCAAATTGGTTCTCTACAGTCACACCTTAACTCACGTCAGCCTTCGATCCAGTTTACCACTGAAACAGAGACCAATACTTCTATTGCCTTTCTTGTTGCTCAAGTGACACAGGGACCACATGGCCAATTGTCCACAACTGCATAACGTAAACCGACTCATACTAACCGATATTTATCCTACAATTCACATCATCCAGTGGAACATAAAGCAGCAGTTGTAAGATCTCTAATGGACCGACCTTTAAATCTTTCATCGTCAAGCAATGATCCCATAATAGAAACTCAACAAGTTATAAAAACGCTAGAGTCTAATAAGTATACTAAACGGTTTATTTTGAGATCAGTGATGAATTCTAAACGGCGGATACCACAAAAAAAAAATAGGTAGTCTAAGACTGCATGTGGCCAAAACAACACATCATCGTGACATAATCTATTGATGGTCGAGTGCAAAATAAGCAATGAGATCGTATTATACCCGGATTTTTTCTGATGAAATGAAAAGGAAATAGAAAAAGCTTTATAAGAATCAGTCTAAATGTTTTATATACCTTTACATATTTTTACACTGAATTCCTAAACGTCGCCGTTTTTAAAAAATAGGCAGTCTAAGATTGCATGGTGCTAGTGCAAGCTGAAAAAATATTACGCATTCTGGGACTGCATTCACTCTCCTATATTTAACAAAAACGGTGAAATATAGCAATAGGAGTACTGACAAATAGTGAGAACTTTGGTGAAAAGTAAGTCTTTTGGAGTCTGGTAATGGCGGCCAGATGTGTTTTACTGAGCTCGTCAAAATCTCAGAAATACTTTGCTTTATTTGTAGTAATCTCTTTCCTTTGCAATACAAAAACGTTTGTAGTACATCAGCAAGGAGAACTTCAAATTTTAGCTGGTCCAATAGCTTTCCTGCCACCGAATTTCTGGAATTTTACGGCTAGAATCTGGACAACTTCGACAGTTAGTCGAGGCCGTGGCAAATCATATTTGTGTTCAAGAGTTCTGTATACAGCTAACGATAAAAGAACCCAACAGCTTAGCCGAATAATATTTGGAGGAGATGTTCATAAAAATCCAGGTCCAGTGGAGAAGAGAACTCCAAAATATCCTTGTAGCGAGTGTGGGAAAGGAGTTCGCTCGAATCAAGATGCTCTGTTGTGTGCTGAGTGCAATATCTGGGCTCATGCCAGATGCTTAAACCTAAGCAAAGATGGTTTTAAGTATTATCTGGACCATCCGGATATTCAATGGAACTGCTCATTTTGCTCACTCCCTTTTAGGCAAGAACAAAGTCTACATGGAGAGGAAAGTCAAATCCAAAATGGCGGCGAAGGTGAATATGTAAATGAGGATGTAGCTGATTATGATAATGACCTGCCAGAACCGTGGATAATACAAGAAAGAAAACGGAATAGTACTGATCTCTTGCTGGTCCATTTAAACATCAATAGCTGCCAAAACAAAATGGATGACCTATTATTACTCAATAAGGAATTAAAGTCTCATGTGATTTTTCTAACTGAGACCAAGATTGACTCCTCCTACACCAATGCACAATTGTCTCTTGATGGCTATCATATTTATAGGAAAGACAGAAAAAAGGGTGGCGGTGGTCTGATGGCATTTTTCTCAACAAAAATGGCATCTCGTCGAGTAAAACTTCCCAAGCAGTGTAAATTGTTGGAAGTCTTGGCCATCAATGCAACAATAAACAATAACAACGTGCTGTTTGTTGGTGTCTATCGTACCCCCAAAGTAACTTGTACTGACTACTACAGGAAATTGGAAGAGGAACTCAACTCAGTATGTATGTGGGCAACAATGGAATGCAGTACACTTGTTATTACTGGAGACCTTAACCTTGATAGATTGAGACCAGAACGCAAAGAGGGGCAAATTCTGCTTAATCTAGAGGAGATATATGGACTAGAGTGTTTGATTAAGGACCCAACTAGAATTACACCTACACTTAAAACTCTTCTGGATGTAATTCTCACAAACAAGCCAGAGTTTTTCAAAGCTAGTGGAGTATTTAACCCTGAAATGAGTGATCACAATTTAGTGTATGGGATAATGAAGGAGAGGGTGGCCCAGCATGAAAGGAAAGTAATTACATTCAGGAGTACTAAAACACTAGATGTTGAAAAATTCAATGAAGATTTATCTTGTGCTCCTTGGAATGTTATGGACACTTTTGACACTCTGGATGAGAAATACGATTACTGGGAATCCCTTTTTAATACCATAATAGAGAAACACATGCCTACAAAGAGAATGAGATTTCGAAAATTTGATGTGCCATATATGACACCAAAGTGGAAAAATGCAATTAAAATGAAAAGGAAGTTTGCCAAACAATATGCACAGGAAAAAACGGAGGAAAACTGGGAGCTAAAGAGAAAATGGAGAAACAAAGCTGCTAACTGTAGAAGACAAGCTATTAAAGAGTACTGGCAAAAAAAGGCTGAGGATTTGAAAGCTAAACCAAGCGATTTCTATAAAACGTTCAGACCTTTCCTTAGTGATAAGAAACAGGCTGTAAGTGAGATTCACATTAGGACAACCGATGACAGTATTGAGAAAGATCAAGAAAAGGTAGCAAATGTCTTGGCAAACTACTTCTCCACGATGGCCAATGAAATTGGTGGAGCAGGTATCAACAGCTTGACAGAGGAAGATTTGTCTAGTCATCCAAGCCTCACTAACATCTACAATGCAAGCAAGAGTAACCCTCATAATAATTTCTGCTTTAAATTATTGAGTAGAACTTCAGTTCAGTCAGTTCTCGAGAAACTGAATGTGAGAAAGGCTTCTGGTTATGACTCCATTTCTCCTAAAATATTAAGATTAGCATCAAGTGGCTTAGCAGAATCCTTAACGAAGCTATTTAATGAGTGTATTAGGAAAGGAGAATGGCCTGAAGCATGGAAAAGAGGAGAGTGGAACCCAGTCCACAAAAAGTGTGACCGCTTTGATGAAAGAAACTATCGCCCAATAACTTTGTTAAGTGTAGTAGACAAGGTATATGAGTCAATGATGAGCACACAAGTAAATAACCATTACGACTGTATGCTTGACCCCAGTTTGTCAGCATACAGGAAAAAGCATAGCTGCGAAACTACTCTACTTCGACTCACTGAAGATTGGAAGCTAGCTGTGGACTGTGACCAATTTATTGGAATACTATCAACTGACATGAGCAAGGCTTTTGATTCTTTACATCCATCGCTCATGCTAAATAAACTTAAAGCATATGGTTTCTCAGAGGAAGCACTGAACCTGATGAGATCGTACTTCACAAATCGACGAAATAGAGTGAAACTAAGCGGTGTTTACAGTAACTGGAAGGAGGCTGTAAGGGGATGTCCCCAAGGATCCTCGTTCGGGCCATTACTCTGGAACATTTTCCAAAACGATATGACTTACACTGTTAAGAATTCTAACCTGTCAATGTATGCTGACGATCACCAGCTGTATGTAAGGGGAGACACAGTCAGCTGTGTTGAGCAACTCTTAAATAATGGAGGTCACACTATATCTAAATGGTACAAGGAAAACTTTCTGAAAGGAAACTATGACAAGTATAATCTAATGTTATTAGGTAGAAAGAACAAAACCAAGGACATTTCATCAATCAATATTAAGATTGATGAAGAGATTATTAAATCATCCCCAGATCTTAAGTTATTAGGGGTAACGTTAGATGACGAACTTAGCTACAGTACTCATATAAGTGAAATATGTAAAAAGACAAGTAAGAAAGTTGGTGTCCTAGTACGGCTTAGAAATATGATTCCTAGAGAAGCTAAGTTACAATTGTATAAATCAGCAATATTACCAAATCTAACATATTGCCACATAGTGTGGCATTTTTGCAAAGCAGCTGATGCTAGAAAATTAGAAAAAATACAGGAACGGGCTTTACGTGCAGTATACAATGATAAGAATGCTACATATGAGGAACTCTTAAAAAAGGGAAAACTTTGTAGTCTTGAGAACAGACGATTACAAGATATAATAATTTTAATGTATAAGGTTAAGAATTCACTTGCTCCAGAGCATATTTGTAATATATTTTTCAAGCAACATAAGCACTATAATTTACGAAGTGATTTTCCAATTCCTAGATACAATACTGTTCAATATGGTAAGCACAGTATTAGATATTTAGGCCCATATATTTGGGGCAAGATAAGTCAAGAACTACGTAGTAAGACCAGTCTTCAGGCATTCAGGAAAGCGGTGCGCACTCTTGATGTGCTTGGCTTGCTGGACGGCACATGTGGCTGCAGTGCATGTTCATCCTAGTAATTTTGATAGACACGGTGGCTCCGTTTGCTGTCTGGCCGCCTGGTACATTGGGGGTGTGCACCTCTATCCTTTAGTATATACTCAACATTAATTAATTATTAGATAAATTTTTACCTAGATACCTGTATATATGTTTCTCTCCCAGTTTTCAATATGTGTAGGACTATAACAGTAGTCGGACTCCAGTTTGTATATATGTTAACGTGTTTACTCTCTGGTTACTCTCTATAGACAACATTGTACTCCCTGTTTTGTCCTGTTATTTCCGGTCTGTTTCTGTTTTGTCCTTGACGAGACTGAAGCAGATGTTTGTGCCTTCTGCTACAAAACTGACCCACCAGGTCAAACCGAAAATATAGTGAGATGGATGGAATGTGGTAACTGCAAGATCTGGGCAAATGAATCATGTGATTACTTTGAAGGTGACAGAGAAGAGTATGTATGCTGCATGTGCCGTTGATAATTTTCTTCCGAACTATTGTCAAGTGCTGAATGTTAATTGAACAGAAATTTGTTCAAATTATAGTAAGAGATCAAGAATTATGATCTAAAGATTTGTCTTAATGTTACAGTGCAAAGCACACTACCGTTTCACTAGACAAAGATTTTTTACACTTCTGTGACATCTTTTGCTTGCACGCCAACAAACAAAGGAACTAGAAAAATTAATATATTATTATTGAGACTTTCTTCATCAAATCAATCACAATGTCTAGACTCTCTCAACCAACTTTGATGTCAGAGTTTTTACTAAAGTGTTGGGTTTGGCGGAGGTCTGCGCTCTCGGAGTGCTTTTCTAGTTATATATTCATTTAGTTTTTCAATTATTTTGTATTTAAAAACACTTCCAAAACTGCAGAAGAGAGATAATTACCAATCAAAAGTAGGTTAAATATATTATCTGTGCAACTTAATTTCGATTAAAAATTATAAAAGGTGAATCAAATCTTTTGAAAAATGTTTTCGAACATTTTCAGTTTTTTGCAAAGCTTGAAAAATTAGATCAGTCTCTTTTTTGAACTATGGATAAAATAATATACCAAGGGACTTGTCACTAACAAATCAACTTAGCTTGCAGAAACAAACAGGCATTAAAAGTAAACAATAAGGGACATCACACTTTCTTTTGGAAAGTGCTTCTAAGCAGCAAACAAATTACAAGGAACAAATACTGATTGTAGTTTGATGCCAGATTTGGATATTGGCGAGAGAGCCTGGAGAGAAGGCCAGGCTGCTAGGAACGAAGAGAGTTTTTGTTGGATAGTTTTGGAAAAAGAGAACTCGAACTAAGAAGTATAGTTATTAGTTATTCTACGTTATATTAATAAAGAAAGCAAATTATTACATTGGTGTCAGAAGTGTCGGAATCATGGAGAAAGAAGTTGTTGACGGATCTGAATCAAAGATAGCAGGGAAGTCTACGGGAGCTGGTAAAGAAAAGTCGCCATCGTTTTCTGGTAAACAAAAAACCGCCGAGCCGAGCTCCGTACACGAACTTGCCGAAACATTGGCTGAAGCTTTTAAAGCTGTAACTGTGAGTAATGTGGCTGCAAGCTCAACAGCAGCGGCAAGAAATGTGAAACCCCCAAGAGTCTATTCAATTGGTAATAATTTCAAAACATGGCTGTCGCAGTTTACCCAATATATGAAGTTAGTGAGAGCTAAAGAGGAGGAAAAGAAAGGTTTTTTGTTAACGTTGCTTGACCAGCCAGCTTTTCGAGCTGTGGAATTGTTACGTTTGCCAGAGGAACTACCTTTTAACGAATTTACTGTGAGACTTATTAGCCGGTTTGACTCGGGTAAATCTAAGGAGGATTACAAATTGCAGCTCCGGGCAAGACAACAGCGAAATACGGAGGACATTGATGCTTTCGCCGATTCAGTAATGGAACTTGTGGAAAATGCATATCCAGACATTGATTATAGTGTTAAAGTGGAGTTAGCCAAGGATCATTTTATTCAGGGTGTGAATATCAGTGAGGAGATGAGAGAAAGGCTGTTTATTAGTGAACCATCGACACTTGCGGATGCTGTTCGGAAGGTACACCAGATTCAAAGTGCACATAAAGTCTGTAAATCCACTCAAGGTAGGAGTAGTAAATCTGTAAATGCAGTGTCAGGAGCTGGAGAAGATAAGACAAGGGCTGAAATCCGTGAGCTAAAGGAACTAGTCTTAGCTATGAATAATAAAATTCAAGACTTAGAAGGTAAATTAGCATCTAAACCAAATAGGGCCCCCAGGCGGGCCACTGTGCAATGTTTTAAATGTCAGTCCTTTGGCCATTATGCTCGTGAATGTCCATTAGTGTCAAGAATAAAGGGCAGAAATGAATCGGGAAACATGGAAGGGGGCTTGCCAAGGGGCAGCCAGGTCCCTCGGAATTAGACAATTCTGCCCCTGTACAAATGAATCATGACAGTCACTCAAGAAACAAAAAATCAAATAAAGTTGTCTCAGTAATATCAGATTCTGGGGTTTTTATCACTGGACTAGTAAATCAACGTGTTACACCCATACTACTAGATACAGGAGCTACTGTCAGTGTTCTAAGTGAGGAGGTGTGGAGTAAAAGTGGGAACATTTCGAAACTAGCTCCAGTGTCTGAAACCCTAACTACTGCAAATGGTGACATAATTACAGTCCTGGGGGAAACTAAAGTTAGATTGAAGCTTGGAGAATTTGAGAATGACTGGAACATAATTATAGCACGGGGACTAACTCATGATTGTCTACTGGGGACAGATTTCTTTCAACATTATGGTTGCCAGATTTGTTATGATACTGGGATATTTTCCTTAATGGGGATTGAAGTACCAATACGATTTCAAATTGGTAATCCTGTGGCATGTCAAGTATACCTTCAACAGGATGTGGTAATAGAATCAGGAATGGAACAACTAGTTAACGTCACACTGGGTGGAGGTTTTGACAAAAATAATGGTAGTCCAGGTATATTAGAGGGAATAAATGATAATGAAGAATTACAGATTTCGGTCGCACGGGCTCTTGTAATACCCAGAGACAACCAGACTGTACTTTGTCTTGGAAACTTTTCTGATAAACCAGTTAAACTTAAATCACATACCCCAGTTGCAGAGTATACCCCCCTAGGTGAGGCAAAATTTCAGTTAGTGAACCTAACTGGAAAGAGAGAAACTGGGGCCAAGGGAATACTAAAACCCTCAGACAACAAAGACTGTGCAACTTATACTAGTGGTAGAACTGAAACTAAAAAGAAGCTAGCTACTAATTATGAGTGTGATAATTTGAATGACAAGCAAAGAAAGCAATTTATTTCGCTTTTGCACGAGTTTGATGATATATTTGCTTATAGCAACTCTGACTTAGGAATGACTGATATTTTGCAACATCACATCAATGTTGGTAATTCTACACCTATTAAACAACCTCCCAGGCGGATACCACCCCATTTGCGAGATGTGGTTGATCACCAGCTAGATGACTTAATTGCTCAGGGAAGAATTGAGCCCTCTCAGAGCCCCTGGAGTAGTGCGATTGTGCTAGTGAAAAAATCAGATGGATCCTTTCGGATGTGTTTAGACTATCGTGCTCTAAACAAGTGTACAGAGAAGGATGCATACCCTATGATGAGGACGGATGATGCCCTTGAGGCGATGGATGGAGCCTGTTGGTTTTCATGTTTGGACTTGGCCTCAGGATACTGGCAGATGAAAGTGGCTGAGGAGGATCGTCCTAAAACAGCATTTGCAACTCATCGAGGTCAGTTCCAATGGACGGTGATGCCTTTCGGCTTGACAAACGGGCCGGCAAGTTTCCAGCGGCTTATGAATATGGTTTTGAGTGGACTGACATGGACCCATTGTCTAGTGTACATAGATGATATAATTGTATGGTCCAATTCTTTCGAGGAGCACCTTGTTCGTCTACGGCAGGTATTTGACCGAATTCGCCAAGCCGGTCTCAAGCTAAAACCATCTAAGTGTCATTTTCTAAAGCACAGTGTTGCCTTTCTCGGTCATGTGGTGTCTTCAGACGGCATTAAAACAGATCCTGAAAAAGTTAAGGCAGTTGCAGATTGGCCATCTCCCACAAGTGTGAAGGAGTTGCAGCAATTTTTGGGACTAGCCGGATACTACAGACGCTTCATTTCGGAATTCTCCATGATTGCAGAACCCTTGTACCGAATTTGCAAGAAAGCAATACCCTTTGAGTGGGGTGTTGAGCAAGAAGTTGCATTTAATGAGCTTAAAAAGGCTCTCGTTAGTGCCCCTGTTCTCGCTTATCCAAATTTTTCAGCAAATGCTGGGATGTTTGTGCTTGATACAGATGCCAGCCAGCGCTTGGGTATCGGGTCAGTACTTTCGCAGTTACAACCAGATGGAACTGAACGAGTAATAGCCTATGGCAGTAGGTCATTGAATGATCATGAGAAAAATTACTGCACGACTCGACTTGAAATGCTTGCAATGATAACTTATATTGAACACTTTCGGTACTATTTACTAGGGCGCAAGTTTTTAGTTCGAACTGATCACCATTCCCTACGGTGGTTGACGTCGTTTAAAGAGCCAGAAGGGCAGGTGGCCCGTTGGCTTGAGAAGTTGCAAGAGTACAACTACGAAGTCCAACACAGGCCCGGTAGGTCACACATAAATGCTGACGCATTGTCTCGTAAGCCTCGAAGAAATCATGGTGACTGTCCGTCATGTGTCCCTGGGGTAGGAGAAAAAAGAGCAATTGCTCCAGTTGTGAGGAACTCTGTAGCTAAAAGTGGTGATGATAACACAGAAAATGTGTGGTCTGAAAAGGCAATTGCAAAGGAACAGCAAAAGGATGCCGACGTCGGACCAGTGTTTGAGTTAGTTGTGCAAGGAAAGAGAAACCCTTCACAGCAACAATTACTGTCGATGAGTCATGTGTCACGCTCAATCCTAGCACAATATGAACTGTTAGAAATCAAGAATGGCGTCCTGTATCGCAAGAACCCACAGGAGACTAGTGAAATTAAACGTCAGATAGTTCTACCAATGTGTCTGGTTGACGCAGCTCTGCAACAATGCCATGATGGAGTAGCTGGTGCACACCTTGGACGCTTTAAAACCCTAAGGAAGATGAAAGCTAGATTTTGGCGACCAGGTTTAACAAAGTTGTTGCATGAGTACTGTGATAATTGTCTAACCTGTGCAAAGTGTAAGCCGCGCAAGCGAGCAAAAGCTCCATTGCAACCGATTCCTTCAGGTTACCCTATGCAAAGAGTCCATGTGGACATCGTTGGCCCACTACCAAGAACAAAGAAAGGGAACAGGTATATTCTAACATTACAATGTAGCTTTACCAAGTGGGCAGAGGCATACCCCATCCCTAACCAACGAGCAACAACTTGTGCTCGCGTAATTGTTAAGAACTGGGTATGCAGATTTGGTGTACCAGATAGCATACACTCGGACCAGGGACGAAATTTTGAATCTGGTGTTTTCAGTGAGATGTGTAAGATGTTGCAGATGAAAAAGTCAAGGTCAACAGCATACCACCCGCAAGGAAATGGTCAAATTGAAAATGTACATCGAAC
>JANCMA020059533.1:0-15931 GCA_024336925.2 Zoanthus solanderi | reverse complement strand
ACTTTCTTTCTTTTATTTCATCCCTTTTTGATTGTTCTTATCTTGCCGTATCTGATCTGACTGAGCGGACCTTTTTAGCCGGTAGGGGAGAAGGGGGGGGGCTGGTAGAGGGGGTGCACGTGCACCCGATGCACCCCCCTGCGTAC
This sequence comes from Zoanthus solanderi, assembly GCA_024336925.2. NCBI lineage: Eukaryota > Metazoa > Cnidaria > Anthozoa > Zoantharia > Zoanthidae > Zoanthus > Zoanthus solanderi. The sequence goes on along the minus strand of JANCMA020059533.1, from coordinate 15,785 downwards.
GCGCCTGTAGTATGAAGTTTTCTAAGGATATACCCACATGGAAATCATTGTGAGCCAATGAGAGAGGGCCAAAACGTCTCTTTTTTAGGTTTTTGGACTACAGTTCCATAATCGAGGCTATAAGGCGAGCATCTTAAAATGTGCAAATAAAAAATGGCGGATTTCTGTCTGGCTTTTCTTTGTTTTTTTGAATGAATAAAGTCTACTCTACAGTGATTGAATTTAAATTCTGGCTATTATATATAAAAAATCGCAGATTATTTTCCAGCTTTTATGCTACCTTAGCCTTGATCTGGCAAACTCGAGCAAGATCGAGGTAAGTTGTAAGTAAGTTGTTTTCGAAAGGTTTTTGCTAACATTCGAATCTTCGTTTCTCAGGCGAGTGCTTTTAAAATTAAACCAATTATTTGAAGACTGAAATGATGCTGCAACACAACCCGAGCCAGCGTTGTGACTGCGGAACAGGAAAACTACAAGTTTGTAATATTATTAACCGTGAATAAAAAATTAGAATCTCCTCAGTTGCAAGTTAAATGAAACTGGCAAATGACTTAATTAACACATGCTCACGAGCAGCCCCTTTGATTGGGTGGCTCAGTTTACACAGTACTTGTAGTATGGTGCAAAGCCATTGAGTAACTGGAAAAATTGGTCTCAACATGGTATATGCACGTCCATATGCAAGAGCTGATAAGGTAGGAGATGGCAGAAAGAGTGGAGGGTGAAGGGGATAGTGGGAAAAGTGGATTATAGAGGTGATGGTGGAAAGTGTGGAGGGGTGAGGGGATAGTGGGAACAGTGGATTATAGAGGTGATGGTGGAAAGAGTGGAAGGGGGAGGTGATCGTGGAAAGTAACAAAATGAGAGTATATCGCACTTTTAAAACAGAATACAAATACGAAAGCTACCTGGATAACGTGACAATTGTAAAGCATAGGATTAATTTTACTCGACTGAGAATAAGTGATCATAATTTGGAAATAGAAAAAGGAAGGTATCGTAAACCATACATAAAGCCACAAGACAGAATTTGTCCTGTGTGTAAAAAGGAAATGGAGGACGAAATTCATTTCCTTTTACGTTGTCCCAGATATAAAAGCATAAGACAAAATTTTTATCAAAATATAAAATCATTAGGGAAGGTAAACCCCCTTGAATCAGAAAAAGCTGTATTTAAAAACCTGATGAGTCCCACTAACGAAATAGCCCCAAAAAGTCGCAAAATTCATAAGTGAATGTAACAAAATGCGAAATACTCTCACATAGACCTTTTGCCTTATTAGGGTATACTATTTTATAATCAAAATTAATATTGAACTTTTCTGGCACTATTCCGATGTACCGAAGTAGTATAAGGAGCTATTAAAGTCTTGCCTTGTCTTGTCTTGTCTTGTCACCTCAAATGTGACCATATTTTTGCTTCAAATTGGACAGTAGCTCAATTATGACCAAGCGTTTGCAATAGACCTACTTCAATCAATATGACGCGCCATGACTCGAGGATTAGATATATAAAGTAATTTCGTTAGTTTTTCACTGTTTTAACCATGATTTTGGTATCAAAAATACCATAGTTGTAGTTAGGCACAATAATAAGAATTAAAAAATAAAAAAAAATGTTGTCACTGACTAAAAAATGTTTTTTATATAAGGACGTTTCAGTTAAAATACTATAACCTTCTTTAGCATATGGAGCACGTTGAAGAGTGGGCTTTAATCACCGCACCCCGCCCCCCTAAGTGAGATATGTTGACGATAGCCATGTTTGTATCACTCGTGAACATCTTACAGAGTTCCATTCCCACTTTAACTCAATTAATCAACACATCAAATTTACAGTGGAAGAAGAAAAAGGAGGATCCATCGCATTTCTGGACACCATGACAACCAGGAATCCCGATGGAACTATTAAAACCAGCGTCTACAGAAAAGCCACACATACTGACAAATACCTTCAATTCAACTCTCACCACCCCTCTCAACACAAACGCTCAGTAGCTAGAACGCTCCTCGACAGAGCAAAGAACATCCCTTCTAATGACGCAGACAAATTATCCGAAGTACAACACGTGGTCGACGCTCTAAAGATCAGTGGTTACACCGACCAATTTATTAAAAGCTGTCAAAGTACCACTATTTCTACAAACCATTTTCAAACCGACAGAGGTTTTGTCATTTGGCCATACCTTCAAGGAATTTCAGAAAAAATCGCAAGAATTTTAAATCATTTCAATATCAAAGTTGCCCATAAACCCGTAATGACCGTTGGCTCCATTTAAAAAAAACCTAATGACAAATTTAGTAAAGAACTCTCAACAGGAGTGATCTATAAAATCAATTGTAAAGACTGTGATAAAGTTTATATCGGTCAAACCTCAAGGGCTCTAAGATCTGGGACTAGAGAACACAAAAGAGCGATTTTCACGGGAGACAGGAATTCTTTATTAACCCAACATTGTATAAAAAACAATCATGATTTTGTCCTTAACGATGTCAAAGTCATTGACCGCTGTTCCCAATGGTCAAAAAGATTATTGAAGCGTGGCATTCAATTCGCGAATCGAATTCCATTAATTAACACATTTACAATGCAGACATTTACAAGGCCCTTGGCAATCTCAAGTGACGTTTCTGCGGCTCTTTTTAAAAGCACTCATTTCCATTCGTAGCCATTTTATGCTGAAGAAGGTTATAGTATTTTAACCGAAACGTCCTTCTACTGATAAAAAACATATTTTAGTCAGTGACAACAATTTTTTAATTTTTTAATTCATATTTTGGTATCAATAAACTCACAAAAATTTAAGAGAAGATAAGTTCTTGAATACTCCTGCCGGAACTTCTTGTATCCCTTGAGAAGATAAATCTCTGAAATTGAAATGCAGAAAACAAATATTTGTTTTCAATCACCAGAAAGAGCAACTGATATTGCAAAAATTCTCTTAATCAGTGTATCAAAATCTACAATATTGCCACGGAAGAAATACAAGATGAAAGAAAAAACCTAAAACTATTAGCTCTTTTTATCAGTAATAACTGTTCCATACTGATAAGGCCCAAAAAGACCGAAACAGCTGTCCATGGCTGCTAACATCCAGGCTCACTATTACTTATTATCTTCTGTTGAACCTGAGCCTGTTTGTTAGCTATGCCATACTGATGAGGCCCCAAAAGGCCAAAACAGCTGTCAATGACTGCTAACATCCAGGCTCACTATTTTTACGGTAGATTTAAGGGATAAGGTTAACAAGATCTAATATGGTCTAAGCAGCTGTCCATGGCTGCTAACATCCAGGCTAACAGCTGTCCATGGCTGCTAACATCCAGGCTCACTATTATTTATGTTAGATTTAAGCGGTAATGTTAACAAGGCCTAATAAGGTCTAAACAGCTGTCCATGGCTGCTAACATTCTGGCTCACTATTATTTATGGTAGATTTAAGGGGTAATGTTAACAAGGCCTAATAAGGTTTAAGTAGCTGTCCATGGCTGCTAACATTCAAGCTCACTATTATTAACGGTAGATTTAAGGGGTAATGTTAGCTACCAAGGTGGCCTTGTGCCCATTCCAGTGGATTTAAGTTAGCTACTACTACGCATGTGCTATACATATTTGATATTTATGATTTAAACCACATCTCACAAGCATTATACTTTCACTAATACTTACTCTTTTGATGTACTTTCATTTCGGAGGCAGCGTGGCTCAGTGGTCTGAGTTGGGGATTTGAATGCGGAAGACCCGGGTTCAAATCCCCGACTCGGACTACGGAATGACTGAATGAATTTGTCTTCGGTGATCCCAGGGGCTTTGTAAATAGCCAACCGGTTTGTCTCCCACCAGTTGGGATTCTTAACAGGGGAATGGAATTTTAACATGGCACTGAAAAGCCCCTTTAGGGGAGTTGACATTAGCTATTTATATTTATATTTATATTCCAAATCAAGATCCCTTGTTGGACACCTCACCTGTAACAACAGCTTCATCCATGCGACATGCACCGCAAGTCCCGAACAAGAGCGTCCAACCTCTGCCTCAAGTATCCCTAGCCTCATTGTCAACGTCCACTGAGAATCTCCCTTTACCCCCGACAAGCAACCAGATGATTTTACAATCTCCCACAACCCCAGCAGCAACTCCTACTCAGTTGCAACTCCTACATCCTACGAGTTACCCAGCGATGGCAACTCTCATTCATTTTGCTGGTGACAGCATGGCACAAAATCAGTTGATTTCGGGGAGCAAGCAACAGGTTCAGGGTCAAAATCAAGTTGTTGCCATGACAACAGTTACCTCGCAACAGCAACTCATTCAGGCAGCTGCTTCACAGCTTCAAACATCATATGCTGGTATGCCTGTTCCATTACCGGCAATGTCGTTTTCTATGCCATTGGCCGCAGGGGTTGCAGACGCATCTCAGCATATGAGCTCCACCGGCGTGCCACATATTGCAATGACACCAGTTCCCATCTCTGCATATAGCTTGGCAACACCACTTCAGTCACTCACGACTTCAAGCTCGACAGTTCCAACGGTAGTTAACACAGCTGCACCTCACCTTCCAATGGTTAACTTAAACGCGGGTATTGCAATGCCACAAATGCATAGTGTGCATCAACATGTAGTTCCTACAGGTATGATGTCACAAAATGGAACCAATGATAGTGACGATGATGAGGAAGAGGTGGAAGAAGAAGAAGAAGAAGAAGAGGAGGAGATTGACGAGGAAGAAGAAGAAGAATTAGAAGAATTGGATGATGAAGAACTTGAAAATGATGAGGAAGAACATGAAGAATCTGCTGAAAAGGAAGCGCCATTGGAACAGGAGGCGTTGGTAAGTGTAACACCAAAAGGAGAAGTAAAAGTTGAGAAAGTTCCAAACCAGGTTTTATCCTGCTGCGTGGAGCCCGCGGCATGTGAAGTAACCATCGAATCCGCTCCCAGCCGATCCCCGTCAGTATCCCCGTCAGTATCCCCAGCAAAAGTGGAGGTGCAGGTTGAGTCTGCTGCAAGTGAGTGCTTGAATGGTGGTAAGAAAAAAACTTTAACTTATGGAAGTGTTGAGCTCGGGAGGGAAATGATGAGAAACCAACTTAAAGCGCCAACTAACGGAATAACAAAAAAGTAAGATTTTCAAATGAAAATCTCATATTTTGAATTTTTTTTTAACTGAAAAAAATACCTCGCTCTACTAAATCTTTTGCAGTCCTCTATATGGGAACTTTTTATAAAACAGTAAAACGTAAAGAATTCGTCATTCATAAAATAATCTTTACTAGCTTCTTCTTAAGCGGTCAAATAAGTTGCCCGGCATCCTTTGCGCTTTGCTTATGTTTTCATTTAGCTCAAAATCAATAATAAAGTTCTGTGGTCCGAACTAAATAAGTAAACGTTTACCAAATATTATTTAGAACAACCAACATTCTCGCGGATTACCGACGGATGTGTAATAAATAACGGACCAAACACCTGCAAAATTTTCAGAAGCGCGAAATTGAAAGAGCCCGCAAAGGATGCCGGACAACCGATTTAACCATTTAAGGAATTTCAAAAAGTGGCATGAGAAACTGGTCAATCTCGAAGAGATTTCAAATGGTTAAATGTCTTGAGATGAACACCATTTATTGAGAATTTTAAAGTATTTTCTCGGGTATCGTTCATGTTAGATACTGAAGCAGATCGAGATCAAAAAGGGATGTGTGGAAAAATGTTCATGGAAGGTATCTGTGCTTTCTTTCAAGGCTTGCACATTATACACTTAATGACTGCACATGAGGGAAACATCTGTTTTTGTTTTTCGATGCTCATCTAGATTCGAGGGAAATAAAACAAGATATTTCCCGAGGGAGCAGTCGTTAAGTGTTTTGTTATATAGCATAAACAAAATAAACCACAATTATTCAATTTTTCCCGCTCTTAAACGTGACGCGCGAAATCAGTGTTCGAGAGCAATTTTAGAGATGTTGACCAGCCAGGGAACATTTGATTTGAACTCATCCACGTGACCTCCATTTAGCCAATGAGAGCGCGTATTCAAGTCAAACGCACTAGCTATAACAAATATATTATTACATTGATATATGAATTTGACAAAACTAATAGTTTCATACATAAATAACCCATTTTATAACGTTTAAAATGATTTTGAAATTAATTTAAAATGCAGTTAAAAATGAGCTTAGACTTAAAATTGAGTTGAAGGTTTGACTATCATTCTCACAGGGTAAAGTTGTTATCGGCAAATCAAAAAATATTTGGTCCAAGCATTTATAAACCTATTAACTTCGGCGCACCTTTACACTGCATGAACTATACTGTGTTGTCGTGGTTTGAATTGCTTGACAGAATCCGACTTGGACCCTTTCTATTTTGAATGCTCTTAAGTTATATTTGCATCATATGTTAATCTAGAATTTTTTCTTTCGAAAATATCTGAAATCACAAAACCATTAAGAATGATCGTCTGTCTCTATATGGTCGAACAAATGTATGATTACTAGGTATTTGATAACATGCATTTTAGAAACAAATTTGAAATCTGTGAATAATATCTAATCTATTTTAGCATTTTACTATATCAATTTATATCATTATATTTTTTAATTGAAGCGTGATTCAAATATAATAATTTATTGTATAAATATATATATAATATGAACAAAAATTATATTATCTTGATGATATTATATTATGTAGATCTTTTTAATAAGGAACAATTTATAAAAAACGTTACGAAAGGAATTAGCCTGTTTCAAAATACTTTTCAAACATTGGAAAGCTATTACAGTATAACTACTTTCGTATTTGTCATAATGAATGTAAGTAATTCGACATACGTTTTAACACTGACATTTAACTTCAACATTTGTTTAGAAAATCATTTATGTAGTCCGCAGCGCAGACGAACTAAACATCGTATAAAGAACGTAATTTACAATGTTTAGTTCGTCCGTGTTGCAGGCTACCATTTCTGCGTGTTTTAGTTATTATACGGAGTATGTAGAGCGCAATTACAAAGAGTTTTGGTTCACTCAGAGCTAATTTCCTAAATTACTTTCTACACGTTTGTTTTTAGTAAGAACCGTTTTTGTTTTTTTTTAGAAAACTCTAGCAATTTAACAACACTGAGCTAAGATTAATCCTAGCTTAATTTTAATTCAGACTAATTATTGTATTTTATTGGATTTTCTTACACAGTTAATGTTTAGAGTTCATAATTACTCTGCAAACAAAACTTGATTCGATTTTTAAAAAGTGGAAACTAATTGATCTGGGTGTCGGCAAAGTCCACAGTCGATCCTCGACTGAAATCCATCTGTTCTTATAAAAAATGAGCGTGTATTTTTCTTTTCTTTTTCTCTCTCTTCTTGAGTGGAAGACTAATAAATAATTTTTATTGTAAAAATTACATTTTAAAGCCAAGACAAGGCAAATTGTATGTAACTGACAAACTAGGAAATTATGTTAACTTTTACTTCAACTAGCATTTCCAGAAGCACGGTGCGAGCTGTGTTTTTCGCGGGATTATTCATTGCGAACGGCAAGTTATCCAACTTTTTTGTTGCAAAGCAAAAGTGGGCCGCAGCGTTTGTTTTTTTTTTTTTTGCTTCTTGATAAAGAAATGAAATGGAAAAGCTAAAAAAAAACAAATGAAAAATAATTCAACCAGGAAATGGAGAATAATGAGTTATCCGTATTTCTTTCTTGACTTGTATCCGTTTTATTTCATTTCCGTTTTTGTCTTCAATGAATGCTGTCCTGAATCTATGAAATGTTTTCTTTAAAGTCGAGCTCAAGTTCTACAACTCACTTGTAAAACGAGCAACATCAGTTCACAACTTGCTCCGCTACAATGTTTTTGCAAAAAGTTGGATAATTTGTTGCTAATATTTTCCCGCCTTTAAATGGGGAACTTCCACCAGATTGGTTAAGCCAAAGTTGTTAGAGTGGACTGGTTAGGAAACTTAGCAAACTACAAAGAAGATTACAATATTTTTTGTTTCATGTTATGTGCAAAGTCACGGTTAGGATTTTTTGTTGTAGGTGTGATGCTTCATTAGTCTATTTTTTTGCTCATTTACATCTGAAAGCCTTTTGTTATTTGTGCACGGTCAACGTTATATTTCAATAGGGAAAAGAACAACAAAAACATATAACAAAAAAGTTGTCAAGTTTCCTAACCTGTCGACTCTACCAACTTTGGTTAAGCTAAAAATTCGTAATTCACTGTAATACGGCTCATATTCTTTTCTTTCGCAAGAACTTATTTCTCCTCATTGCTATTTGGAAATAACTTACAATTATAAGATATTTTTGTACATGTATAATTTCTATTTGCAAGTATACAAATTACACAAATCATTAAAGAAAGGAATAAAAGCAATGTGTTTTGAAGCTCATTTTTTCGACTTTTCCTCTTCTCCCAACAACCGGATCTTTACTTTTTGCGTTGGGTGTAGTGTGTGATTTTGAAATATAACAAACTTTTTTTTTTTTTGGGCGTGCGAGCGGGAAAGATAAAAAGAATCCTGTTATCTGATTGGCGGGTGGAATTTTACCATCTTGCCCGCCAGCAGATAATAGCGAATTCGTGACAAGCAAAGCCGACAAAAATTTCAGTTTTTCAGTGAGAAAAACGGTGGGAACAAATAAAAATGTTATTTGCCGGCCGGGAGGTCCGTATTGAGGAAAACTGTGCCCTCGGTCTATGTACGAACCTTGGCCCGGCTGGTAAATAACATTTTTCTTTCTTTTCTTTGTAAACTTTAACAGTAACTTTTAACTGAAACAGTAACTTCGTACAGTTTGGAAGAGACATCCATTTTTTTTTTCATTGAGAAGTAATGGTAGAAATTTAGGTACAAAAGCAAGATTCCTCACGTTCTTTCAAAAGTTGGAAGTCTTCATGCGCTTGACAGATGAAAGTTTTAAATTGTTATTCTCTTTGTATTAAAGGCACGAAATGGACATTCTAATAATTAAAATAATAATATTAATATTTACAGTAATAATATTTATAGTAATAATATTTATAGTAATAATAATTTTTATGAGAATAATGATAATAATAATTGCGTTCGAGCGAAGCGAAAACGCATACTAATAATGTCGATTTCTAGTCTATATATATAGAAACATAGAAAAAGCCATCGTATTTCAGGGTCTTTTGGAAGGAAGCTTCGGTTTCATGTTATTGTCGGGCTAAAGGGCGATATGGTAAGAAAAACTGTCGTAATTTCGAAAACTCCAACCAGCTAGAACGCAAACTCGGTTCTTTTTTTTATTCGGCTACTTTATTCAGTCAATTCTTAAAAAGAAATGCCTCGAACGCACTTTCCTAATCTTTGATTACTATTATATTAGTAATAATAGTTTTCACCAATAATCACGGGCGATAGGAATCGCGAGATTAGAATTTATGAAATAAAGTCATCTGTTGCCTCATCTGTTATCCACTGCCTCAAATTTCCCCTTGAATTGAATAAAAATTCTAGCGATCTCTCTCTGCTGCCATTTTAGGATTGTTTTGACAGTTAGACTTGGCTCTAACTCCCTCTCAATTGCGATTTGAATCAATGATGTATATAATCTTAAATTATAAAAACTTGAGTGTATCAGACGGCAAATTAACTCTGCGTTAAACGAAGAAGAACGCATCCTAATCTTGCCGTTGCTTGTTGGGTCAGACTTGACGCCGTCCTGCGTCTTAAAACGCCTCGACTTCATGTTAGCTAGATATGAGTGGATCCACAGGCGGCCCATCAAGCAGTTCGAGTTGATTTTCAACGGTAAGTGAACTCACGACAATAAAGTTTGATGTGAGACAGGCAACCCCAACTATTAAAGCTGATTGTAAGACGTTTTATCGGAAGAAATATATTTTTTAAAAATTGCCAAATTTCTTCTGCAGATATAGCAGAGTTGAAATTTACCTTCCTCAGTTGTGTGTTTAGTTTATGGTCTCGATCAGCAACTTACGAGCTGTTAAAAATCGAACGCACTTCACAATCTATGATTACTTCTATTTTAGAAAACTGAAAACCTTCCCAGTCACAGTACTTCACGTTTTGAATAAAACTAATAGTTTCAATTATTACTCGTCAGGTTCACTATAAATATAAAAGCAAAATGCTCGTTGCACATGGCTAGAAACTGATTTTCACAGGCATTAGTATCTTATACGAGTGTTAAGTGATCTGCAGCCACATCAAAAATGGTTTTTGGCGCCCGGCATTTTGGTCGCAGGTGTTTCTTTCTAAGCCGGTGATAGATAAATAAGCAGCTCATATACTACCTCAAGGTAATTTACGTGAGAATTTTAAGCCTGTTTGTTAGCAATACTGTGCTTTAGAAACCCTACATTGCTATCTACGGCTACTAATTTTTATTTATGATAAACTTGAGGAGAAACTCCCGCCACAAACGTAGCATTTTTTTAGTAGCTGCAAGTATTTATCTTTCCTTTTTGTGCTTACGTTATAACAACGGCAAACAAAGCAGAAATTGGAAAAGTTGCTTCAAACGGTGTATTTTTCTTTCTCGACTGAAGTACTATAAATAACTGCCGCAGTTTGCTTTTCATTAGGTATATGAATTATTGTATTGAATACGCCGAATTGAAAACCCATGTTGTGGTATTGATAGTTGCTTTTATATCTGCAAGCTTTTAACTCGCTTAACTATGGAGCTTTTGTAATTAATTTTCTCGTTTGAGGATTTTTCTCAAAACAAAAAGTTATCTCGGAATCTCAAAAGGCTATATTTTTGTTTTACTCCAGCGGTTTTATTGGTTTACATATCGTGTCTTTACAACTTCCTTCAACTGAGCCTCTTGAAATGACGCTAGCTAGCATACCACTCTCTTATTACACCTGTTGTGAACAAACAAAAACTAAAAGAGATTGATTAAAATGTCTGAACTATTTTGACAAGCCTTATGTTATAATCAAGGTGAAAAAGGTTTCAGGAAAACAAGGTGATCAACTAGGCCTTTTTGTTTTACGGTAAGTTAAAACTGTCTTTTTGCTTTGCTTAATTATTTAAAACAAAGCAATGAGCTTTGTTAAAACAGAAAAAATTGCAAACAGACTTTATATGGCAACATTCGGCTTAAACACTTCACATGTAAAGCATAACCGAAAAGAAAAGCGCTTCGTTTAATTTAGACAAATCTAGGTTGAAATTTTAATGTTTGTGGAAGTAAGTAGTGCATGCAAGGAGGTGATGTTGCGAGCGTTATTCGTTCGTCGGAGAAACTAATACTTAGACAACTTAAAGTTGAAATCTTTATGATCATCTCTGTAGGTAGTGCGAAGAGTTCACGTTTCGAGCGTTAGTACTTTGTCAAAGAAACTAAAATTTTGAAAACTCAAGGAGGAATTAAATATATTTATGTTCATCGCTGTAAGTTCAAGCGTCAGAAGTCCTTCGTCAGACTGGACAACTGTAATTCAGACCTATTAAGGCAAAAATACATTCATCGCCGTTGTTAGTGTAAGGAGTTGACCGTTTTCGAGTGTTAATCGGCTATCGTAAGATAAACTGTAATTTAGACAACCTATAAAGCGGACATTTTTACATTCAAAGCTGTTATTAGTGTATGTGATGAGTTGACCAGTTTCGGGCGCCTTAGTCCTTCGTCAGGGTAACTGTCATCAGTTAGACAACTCAAGGTTTCAAGGTTGAAATTCTTATATTTAACAGTCAACATAAGTAGTCTGCACAAGGAGCCTACTTTTCGTGCGTCAGTCTTTCGCCAGAGAAATTGTAATTTAGTCAACCTAAGGCAAAATATTATATATTTATTGCCGTTGCATTGTTAGCAGTTAGTGTGAGGAGTTCAGGAGTTGGTTTCGAGCGTTAGTTTTCGTCAGAGAAACTCAGTGTATAATTTAGACAACTGAAGGCCCCGGCGGAAATCTTTATATTCATCGCCACTGTTAGTATGAGGAGTTGACATTTCGGGCGTTAGCTTTCGTCAAAGAAACTGTATAATTTAGACAACTGAAGGCGAAAATTTTTATATTCATTGCCACTGTTAGTGTGAGAAGTTAACGTTTTGGGCAATAGTTTTTTGTCAGAATAACAGTTATCGATGTTACTCAAAGTTGAAATGTTTATGTTCATCAGCGTAAGAAGTCTGAGGAGCCCAGGTTTCGAGCGCTAGTCTTTCGTCAGAGAAACTGAAATTTAGCCACCCTAAGGCGGAAGTCGTTATATTCATCGCCGTTTTTAGTGTGAAGGTTGGCGCTTCGCGCGTTAGTTCTTCGTCAGGACGACTGTTATTTAAGGAACTTAACGTTAAATATATTAATCACCGTAAGTCAGTATTGATAAGGAGCCTATGTTTCGAGCGTTAGTCTTTCGCCAGAGAAACTGTAGTAAAAATAATTTTGCCATAACGTCCAAGGGTTAAACTGCTCCCTCCCCCCCCCCCCCCCCTTAATGGACGTTATTTAATTTTTTTTTATTTGTCGGCTCCCCCAAACTTATGGCTGAAGTTTTTATATTAATTTCCGTTGTTAGTGTGATGGGTTGGCTTTTCGAGTGTTCGCCCTAAGCGGTTGCATGAACTTCACTTGAATAAAATTTCCACGTACATTATGTTTCTATTGAACCACCTCAAATGTAAAGTTCTTAAATAAAATATTCAGCGAGTAAATTGCTTTCACAAGTACTTCAAAGCAGTTATATTTTCCGGTGTTTTTATGTTTAAGGAGATGTTTTAAAAGCTGTTTTCTTCCGCACTAAGTATAGATTTAAAACAAATTATTGATTTGATGTTTCGGTTGAATTCAGCATTTTTTTTTTTTTCTTGCAATATTTGTCGCTGGAAAAACATCTGCTCCGCCTCGTTTCCTAAACCAAGACAGAATTCAGGTTTTTTGCATTAAAAATAGCATGGTTTGATAGCATAGTGACTCATCACCTTTCAGCTGGCAGATGGTACTTTCTAACAAAGGTTGGTACTTTTAGTTTATTAAATTACGCGGGCACGCCGCAGCTCGTTTGGTGCATGACCTCACTGGCTGCTCATACATGTTCAGCGTTTCATTTCACCGACGCCGTATGAGATGAAAAGTATGATTTGACTACGAATTCAGTTCTAAGGGCGCTAGAGCAGTCTGTCATGAAGAACACTTGCTGAACAGATAAATGGACTAAATTGTAGTTTCGTCGTTAAAACAGCGATAAACGAGATACATTTCTGAGGTAAAGGCGTGTTTAAACACATTTGAGATAATATGGGACTGCTAAGGATTCGGAGGACACCAAAAAATTGCGGTATTTCTGATATCCACATTTTTCCATTTGTGATTGTATATGCCGGCGGTGAACAGGTAGCTGTTCGTCCATCATAATTCATTGCTAATTTCTTGTACGTTCCTTGCCTCTGAACTAAGTACAAGCGTAAAATGTTCCCTAATTTCTCCTTGGACTGAAACAGTTACGTTGCAAAATGTTTCGTTAAAACTGAGTTTTTGTTTTATCAGCTGTCCCCAAAGTCGGAAACATCTCTTTATTTTCAGTTCTTAACCAACTGCTTCAGTCTCTTATTGTTTTTTGCCACCACATACTTTTATTAGCAATAAGGCGAAAGAAAGAATATGTAAGAAGCGGGCAGATTTTGAAAGAGTTTTGTGACAGGTTTTCGAACTATTATTATTGATTGCGTTATGGCCGAGGCAGTAACTGAAATTCCTGCGAGACACTAAATTCATACAACCAGGAGCTTGTCTCTGCCCATGAAGACTGTTATCTAAATCATTTTCTATATCGGTTTAACTTAATTTTTAAATTCCTAAAACAGAAGATTGAACTTAAGGAAAATAAAATGCAACAAAAGTAACATAAATTATTTGACTCCACGTATAAAGCGTCGTTTTTGCCAAAGTCAAAAGCCACTGATAGTTTGTCTTTACAATGAAAAGATGCTAATCTGAATTATGTAAAGTTTGATTGTTTTTTCCGATTTTTTTTTTTTTTCATGCTGTGAGGGTTTGTCTTTCTTCGTTTATAAAAGTTTGTTTTTTTTGAAAGCTATTATTTTTCGTAAGCGTTGTAGTCTCTTAGTTGCGAAAGTTTGTCTTTCTTTGTCAAACCGGCTTTGTTTTTTGCTGTGAAAGTTTGTATTTTGACGTGAGAGTTTGTTTTTCCTCTGAGAATTAAATTTGTTTTTCTTTGTTTATGAAAGTTTGTTTTTCCGCTTTGTGTATTTTTTTTGTGCTGGGATAGTTTGCGTTTCTTTTTAAAAGTTCGTCTTTGCCGTTGGCGTTGTTATTGATGACTATATCTTACACGCACCACTTTTAATTTGTTTTATTTTTTACGTTGCATTTTCGTGCATTTAGCAAAAAAAGAATTTCTCGTTTGAGAAACTGGCAGAAAATTAGGCGATTGTTTTACTGTACATTTGAGGAATGGTTAGCAAAGATAAACAACTCAATTTATACTTTTTCCAAGTTTTTGGACAAATTTTTTATGTTCATGGTTGTATATTGTATGAGGAGCGAGCGTTTCCAGCCCTTCACTAGAGCCACAATTATGCTTGTAACTTGTTTGCTATAAGACCTATAAGCTATAGTTTCGCGTCACTTCGGTAAATCTCTCGTAATATTCCTTTAGAATATCGCACAGCAAGCATGACGAAACAAGCGAAAGAAAAGATATAAACTGTAATGCAAAATATCTTGTACATCACAGGGCAAAACAGCTGTCTACGGTTGCAATTGCTGGCTTAATCCGAGCTTCTACTCATATTAGCTCACTGACAAATTGATTTCAAAGTATTAGATCAACCATTCATTTATTACTCATGAACGAAAAGTGCCGAACCGAATATAACTTCTAATAATGCGGCTTTTTGGTACTTGGGCACTGAATTAGTTTATCTTTTACTTCATGCTTGTTGTTTTTTCCACCAGTTACTGCAGAATTTTAGTTTAAAACTGTTTTCAGTTCAAATTTCAACTTTCTGGTTTTGATTACAGATATCATTACGATATTTATTCAGCTAATGTTGTTGTTAATAAGCATAAATGAAGATATTCATTTTTTTTTCCTATCAGTTTTTGAATTGTTTCTTGTATATGTAAATCAATGTTTTTTTTGTTAGAATTTTAACCAAGACATGAGATTTTTTGTCCGGCTTTATTGATTTCCTTTTTGCATTACCTTCAGGGGAAAAGGCTGTATATAATAACTGATACTCGGAAGAAGGAGAATCTTCCGGATTAGAAAGTTATTTGTGGACAGAAAAGCACTAAGTGAATATTGGAAACTTGTTTTGCTATTTGGACTGAAAAACAACAGACCGGGAGTTATGTCGAATTTATTCCATCCTTTCTATTTCCCCTTGAGTTTTCTTTTTTCAAAGGTTTGAAATTGTTGGGTGAAAACGGGAATTTTTTAACACCTGCCATGCAGACAACTTTTTGTTTAAGTCCGCTCGCGACATATTTGCACAATTTTTTGCTTAGGGACTGAGAAAAGCATTTTGATTAGCCAATCTTTCCGCTTTACTGCTGTCATTATCGGCTCACACTTGGTGAAAATTGCGCGGAAGTTTGACAAAAGCAGAAGAGGCATCGAACAAAACACTTAAGGCAAATGACACGATTCTGTCGAGTTCAAACTTAAGCAAACACCGCTGCTTTGTTTCAAAAAGCTGAATAGAAAAACTTTTATTGATTTCCAAACTCAAAATTAACAAGACGCTCTAGGAGCGTATACTTGTGCCAGCTCGTGGACAAAATGTGAAAGCTTTTGATTTTATTGAGTTCTG
>JANCMA020059427.1:0-15931 GCA_024336925.2 Zoanthus solanderi | reverse complement strand
CTACCAGGTCGCAAAGGGAGGTTTAATTTTCTCACCAGGTTAGTCAAAATTTGACCAGGTTTTATTCCGGAATTGACCAGGGCGCAGGTTGACCAAAATCTCGCCAGGTTGGGGAAAAATAGCGCACCAGGTTGGGTTTAAAACTGAAGATGGGTGTTTAATACTGAAGATGGCTTTATGAAAGTCGAAACACGTCTTTTAAATTTTAAAAGCGTTGTGTTGTTTTCAAAACTGATTTGTTTCCTTGTGCTCCTACGCTCATATGGTTATATAATATACTTTCACAACTACTTAATATATTATTGATTCTGACCAATTTATTGAGGACCTGTAAGCTGCAGACATGTAAGTAAAATGTGCGAAGAACTAAAAAAAAAAGCCAGCATCTTCACCTGCACCTTTTGCGCATGAGCTGGAACTGATCGGATCGGTTCTCTGCACTGCTGCAAAGTACGTCATTTAATCATAAAATCTGTGTGTTAGGAGAATGGGAGATCAATTAAGCAACCTCAGAAAGGAAAATGAAGAACTGACAAAACAAATTTCAGAAGTCCAAAAGGAACTACACTCGATTAAGAAAGGAGTAGAAAGCAAAAACCAACATGGCGGCTAGTTTGGAGCAAGAAGAAAAGAGCAATCTGATGACTTGACTAAACATTACGGTTGTCCCTCAATAGAACTACAATTAGCTACAGAAAGAAAGCCTTCAAAACGTGTAAAAGTGTCATTTTCATTGAATTCTATCGACACTAAATAATAAAGCTACTTATATTGATAATCAGCCTCATATTCTTTAATTGTTAGATGGTTGATACATTCGCATGACTAAGGTTCTGTTATTATCACTGATGACCTCTTGCGTCGGTTGTATTTGGGACAGGGAGTTTGAATTGTTATAGGTTTTTTTAATTTTTTTTTTTAAGAGTTTGCAGCTTTTTATTAAGTTGCCCCATCTTTGATACCAGTTTATATTAGGTTACTTTACCCATAGTTTGCATTTTTTTGTGCTAGGGTGAAGGTCATTCTTTACTCAAGTTACATCTAATTTTATTATTAAATTTTATTGGTTGTGTAAAGACCTCTGGCACGAGTATAGGCTGCAATGGAGCCTCTTGTTTTTTTCTATATAACCTCTAACCCCAACTCCATTATATAGCACTGCATGCACTCGGTGTTTACAGCTATCTGCAGAGGAATCTTAACATACGAAAGACGATAAAAAAGCTTAAGCAGCCATGCTAAAAAAAGTAAAACCTAGAAAAAAGTGTGAGGAATCTTACATTCCAAGTTTGCTGGGCGCCGAACCGACTTTTATGCGACACAATTGAGCATTAAAAACAGTTTGAATATCAGTGACAGCGCGACGAAAAAAGCGTTTTATGCTATTGCTAGCAAATAATCGATTTTTTTCTCTTTAATATATTATTTTGGTTACTTTTTTTTCTTATACACACCGCTTTTGCTATTTGCTGGTGGTTGTATTTGAAAGAGAGCAGCACTTGCCAATAAAATAAAACTACTAGTAAAAAGCTGTCATTTCATTGGTTATTTGCTAATTTGCCTGTTTACAGTGAAAAGATTAGATTTAAATCTTTAATTACTTTCAAAAGATTAAAGATTGTGAACTGTGACCGTTTCTTAACCAAGAAAAAAGAACATTCTTACATTTTATAATCTTCTACCGAATGAGACTCTAACATCTTGAATAGTTTGTTTTATCAATGTATTTCCAGTCTCTTGTACTATTACGCCTCTTTACTATTACTCCTTTCCAGCCACATTACTAAAGCTTATGCCAGAACAAAGGTATGCCGACAATAACAAAGCAAAAACACTGTTTTAATAATAAATAAGAAGTTAGACTGTCTCACCAGGTTTTTTCAGCTATCAGGTAAAAAGGTACATTTGTTTTGGAGCTACAACGAAAATTGTCAGCTCTTATAGGTAAGTTTACAGGCATAAAATATTTCATAAGATAACTTTGCAGTCTAGCAGGGTCGTCCAAATTGCAACTGTTTCAAAATTTTCTTTGATTCCCGAAATACTGGGGTCAGTGGTTGGTCACGATTATCTTCCGAGATTCGCTTTTGCTTGAATTTGGCCGAAAAGTTAGCGATCGCTCGTTTTGGCAGATTTGCCATCAAAAAAACAATGCTAACAACGAATTCTTCATTACATTAACCAACAGGATCCTTCAGTGATGAAATCAAAGTTAATTTGTTTCGCCCTTTTGCTTGGACTTGCTTGTATTAATTCCTCATACGGTAAGTACGATTAAAGTTTGTTTTTTTTATATTCATGTATAGATATATCTTTTCAAAGCTAATATTGGCTAATAGACTTTAAAAACGAATAAATATGTAAGTTTGTGTAAGATCATTATATATTCATGGGACACTCCGAATACATACGGTGAAATGTTTGTGGTTATTGATTCTTGTAGATCAGATCATGTTTTTCAGCTACGTACAGAGTTCAGGCTCTTTCAAACTTGAGCTATGGTGATTATTGTGTTTGAACCACAGTAACTGTATAAGCAATTGCGGACTTTATGGAATGACTGTCAAGTTCTGCTTCATGTTTGCAACTTAGAAAACAATGCTTCAGCGAAGCCCGCGATCTTCACTTCGTCATAGCAAAATGTAGATCCATTTGAAATAGAACAACTAAGGGTTAAAGTCTCAGTTGTGAAGTGTTTACTAATATATGCACGCGCTGGCCACACAGTGAACGAGAGATTTGAATACTGCACGAGGAGAAGCCGAGTACATTGTGTGGCCAGCAAATCTCTATATGACCTTTTATATTCAATCTGAGTTCACTGCTCAATGTACATGACTTTAATACAAGCTCCACGTTTATCTATAGCTTTATGGCTTTTGGAGTTGAGTTATTCATAATTCCGATATTTCGTATTATCGAGTTTTCTCAAGTCTTGCGGCTCGGCCGTTATTGAAATAGGGCACGGTTGTGATGTTTTCGACACGTACTGCAAATCATATGACCTATTTTGGCAAGTCGCGCGCGCGAATTTCAGACAGTGAACGAAGGTTGCATATTAATATGTTAACCCAACCTTAGATAAAGCTATTTTGAATAAGCCTTACGCTTTCTTTACAGTTCCATCCAGGGTTTCTGCTTTGAGACTAAAAAGTAAGTACAAGTACAAGATACATTTGAGAAGTTTAAGCGTAAAAAATAAAACGGGTCGGGCACATTTTCTCAAGCGAGAGACGTTAGAAATATTAATAACTTTCAACTAATCTTTCAAGGCAACCTTGAAATGAGAAACCTTAATTTCTAGATGCTGTATTCTAGGTTTTCTCGTTCGTTACACCTCCTTCACTTCCTTCACCATTTTCAATTTTTTTTAATTTTATACATGACAGAAAAATATACATTGCAATAATACAAACTTAATATCTCTGTTGAAGCCACCGTTGTTCGCATTTGTTTCTAACAATTAAAATGATTAAAACTGAATTCTTAGTAAAAGTAAGGACTTTCGCTTAAACTCAGCTTTCTGAAATATCAAAATAAATCGAGTATTAAACGTAATTTGTTTTGAGCTAGAACTGTTTTAAATTGCCAAAGCAACATTTGACCTGGTGAAAGGTCAACACTTGAACCATTAGTTTAATGGACAGATATGAGCGGAAATATATAAACTTTGAATGGACTTTTACACTTGTCAGCTTAATCGAAAATGATATTCAAGAGAAACAAAAAAATGGAGGTAGTTTAATCGTTATAAGTAATTTTCTTGCTATTAAAACTACAGGAAGTCCTTGTGGTCCCTCGTGTGCTCCGTCCTGCGCTCCTTCCTGTTCTCAGTCATGTTGCTCTCCCCCACCTCCTCCTCTTCCTCCACCTCCACCTCCACCACCGCCTCAGCCTCTTTGTGCCCCAGTTTGTCAACAATGGAGCTCTCTGGCCGCTCAAAGCGCCCCAATGCCACCAGCAATGCCCTGTCCTGATCCGTGCCAACAAACAGGATGCTGTGCGCCTCCTCCTCAACCCCCACCTCCTCCCCCACCCATGGCACCCCCTCCATGTCCACCTGGATGCCCCAGAGCGTGTTATCCAGCTTGCCGACCATCGTGCTGCAATCCACCACCCCCACCTCCACCGCCATTACCACCTCAACCCCTATGCCAACAGTCTTGTGCGCCAGCATGTTGCCCAGATACGTCAATGCAGACAATGCCAATGCCGATGCCACAGCCGATGCAAATGCCGATGTCAATGCCGATGCCGATGCCAATGTCGATGCCAATGCCGATGCCAATGCCTATGCAAATGCCAATGCCACCCCCAGTTCCTGCTGCACCTATGACTTGTCCTGGATCATGCGCTAGGTCATGTGCACCAAAGTGTGAGAAAGATTGTTGCGATAGAAGAAGAGACCTCCACTAGAGATAAAACGAACATTAAAAGTGAAATCAACATTTGAGTGTTTTTCAATCAGAATTTCTCTACTGTTTGTCAGTAGTGACAAAAAAAAAACACTCACAAGCTTTTAATACTGAAAAACTCATATTCCCTGGAGGCTAGTACGATCAACTCTTATTAACTATTATAAAAATGCGTGTTTTGTTATCAAACTGGTACAATCTTGAGCTATAACTAAAAAGAAAAAAAAAGGAACCTTGTAAACTAACTTTGACTTATACAACGGTTAAAGATGTGGTTAAATTTTTAGCGAACTATTTAAATTCGTGTATGATTGGCTTTGACCAGGTAACTATTGTTGCTAGAGATCTAGACAACTAATTATTTTTGCAGAATTTAAGAGTTAAACAACATAGAATCATTTTGTTTTGATTTTTATTTTCTTTGTTTCCTCGTCTGCAATATTTACAAATCGTCTATTAGAAGCCATTTTGTTTTTGTATTCACCTGCTGACTACAATGTCATATATAGGCAGTCACTTATCCAATCAGTTAACAGGAAACTCTTTGTTTTGTTCTCATAATATACTAATACGTTACATGTTTGAAGTAAGTCCCAATATGTAAATATATCAGCAATGTCACAACAGTTAGCAGACTAAATTTCATGAAAATAAATCCAAAATTGATTAAATTCCTTCGACTGTATTTTCTAGTTGTAGAAGTTTCTGGGACTTTGTGGAAAAGTAAAAGATGTAGTAAAAATACAACCAAAATCCCTGGGGAAACCGGAATGACGGCACACTTCATTTCCATAATATAAGAGTCTGCTTTAACTAAAAATGTTCTTTCCCTCCATTAATACATAACAACTTGTCATTTTCATGGAACATGTCTCAAGAAGAGAAGAGAGAGAATATGGGAAGACAACAGTGGGGTAGGGGTTGGGGGAGATGTGTTTTCTTTGGCTCGAATCATGCATAACCTCTTATATAAAAAGCTTAATTGCTGATCAGGTATATGATACCATTGAACTTTCAGCTTAAACAATTTCGAAGAATATTTTGCAAGTTTATAAAAACTTTACTTTTGAGATAAATGTATACTCTAAGTTTCATACTAATTATATCATAGTAAACGAAATGTTGCCTAACAAACGGGGAGGACACTTATTAAATTTTCTTTTTTTTGTTCCGAACACCCGGAACTTATTAGGACCCCCGTTTATTATTTTTCTGTAATTATTATTATTATCTATTTATTATTTTTGTGTAATTACCTAAGCACTCTGCCACAAAAGTGTAAAAACAACAGAAATCTGTAGTTTTTATTTGTCCTCAAAACCTTCACTGGAAAATGCGATTGCGTTCTTTAGACGAATACAATATGCAATGTCTGCTCATTTTGAAATCGAAAATGTTCAGTCTAATATGATTGCCAAACTGGAATGTTTTTCGGACCAATGTCACATTGCACGACCAGCTTGGCCTAGAGCGGTTATTCCCGATTCGCACGATCCTTTGTGCTTAACTTTCAAACGTTGTCCCTTTCTTTTCCTAAAAATTCCAACCCCCCGTTTATTAAATTTTTTTAGAAAGTCTGAATCCCCCGTTTATTCCGACCCCTTACATTTATTAGGAGCCTAATAGTAACTGTTTCTCACCTTAAATTTCAAGAAAAACAAACATACAGGCAAACTAATAAGATTCGCCGGCTGACCTAAAATCACAAGAAATTGCTACAACTAACACTATTAGTCCATGAGCCAAGTACCAAATTTTGGTCTTGCGGTACCATAAAAGGGCACTAAGTTTTGTTTGCTATTTTCAATAGTTAGCATCCAAGAGATCATAAATCGCAGTGACAGACTTGTTGAAAACGGTTATGAAGGGGAGGAGACTGTGACATCATAAATTGATTTGATAAGCAGGAAAGCTTCCAATTGTTAGGCAATATACTAATTTTACTTTTTTTCGCATTCCTTGTTCTTTACTGATTAAGTAGACCTCATGCCCTTCATGTGGTTGAAAAAAATAGGAACCAAGAGTATTAATAAAATTTTCAGCTTCTGGATGGGTATCAATTTTGATGAGGTCCACATTAAAATCACCCATGAAAAGACAAAGTTTATTTTCATGATGTATTTTTTCTAAGATCGAACTTACAATAGGAGGTCCATGAAATTGTCTATGTTACTATTGGGGTGTCGACAAATAACACCACAAATCAAATTAGGTTGTCCGGCAAACAAAACTTCAATCCAAAGCATTTCTGAATCAGTGCTGGAAACTGTGAGATTTCTAACATAAAAACCAACACCACCTGCATTTGATAGGCTTGGTACATGTATCAAATTATAGCCTGTTAGGTTGACAATAACGAATTTATTTTTGTTCTTTTTGAATTTAGTTTCAGAAGGGCCAATAATGGAAAGCGGAAAATTTACCTCTTCTAATAATTGATGTAAATTATCTTAGTTTGCTGCTAGACTTCTTATATTACAGTTTAATGCACCAAAGGCTTTGCGATTCGTTGAGCATTCCTTTATACTAGTGCAATTATTAAATTCACCAGAAGTATAATAGCCAAAATTAGCTTCGTAAGGCATATGCAAATCAGCATCTAAATCTGTGAGGTGAGGAATATTTGACACTGGTGAATTTATGTTAAGCAACGGTAAATTATTTAATTCGGTAATCCTATTTAGAAAACTATCATTACAAATAGAATCCATTAATTATAAATAAATGTTATATTCATACCATACTGGCTTAAGTTTCTTCAGATAATCTTTGCTGTTAATAGCTACAGCTTTTGAGTTTTCGTTCTTTTTAAGATAGGTCTTGCCATTAGAGGTCCAAATAAATGCAAATTTCTTCCCTTTCTTAAATTTTAGACACTTGTTAAATATCGTCTGTTTCCGATCGGTTAGACAGTTGTTGATAAAGATACGATTATCGGCTTCATAGTCAAGATCTTGTGTTGTGACGTCTTTCGGCTCATCCCCGGTGTAATAACCACAGCTGACATCACGGGTGCACTACGCACAAGACTAGGGAAAACAATTTAATGTAAATGAGCTTTGTGTTATTTGCGTCATTCATTAAACTAAAAAAAGGTGTTAATGGTTAATTGGCCAGTTGGGTCACTTGGGCCAATTGGGTCACTTGGGCCAGTTGGGTCACTTCGGCCAATTGGGTCACTTGGGCCAATTGCGTCACTTGGGCCAGTTGGGTCACTTGGGCCAGTTGGGCCAGTTGGGTCACTTGGGCCAGTTGGGTCATTTGGGCCAGTTGGGTCACTTGGGCCAGTTGGGTCATTTGGGCCAGTTGGGTCACTTGGGCCAGTTGGGTCACTTGGGCAAGTTGGGTCACTTGGGCCATTTGGGTCACTTGGGCCAGTTGGGTCATTTGGGCCAGTTGGGTCATTTGGGCCAGTTGGGTCATTTGGGCCAGTTGGGTCACTCGGGCAAGTTGGGTCACTTGGGCCATTTGGGTCATTTGGGCCAGTTGGGTCACTTGGGCCAGCTGGATCATTTGGGCCAGTTTGGTCATTTGGGCCAGTTGGGTCATTTGGGCGTTGGGTCACTTGGTACAGTTGGGTCATTTGGGCCAGTTGGGTCACTTGGGTCAGTTGGGTCACTAGAGCAAGTTGGGTCACTTGGGCCATTTTGGTCACTTGGGCCAGTTGGGTCATTTGGGCCAGTTGGGTCACTTGGGCCATTTGGGTCACTTGGGCCAGTTGGCTCATTTGGGCCAGTTGGGTCATTTGGGCCAGTTGGGTCATTTGGGCCAGTTGGGTCACTTGGGTCACTTGGGCCATTTGGGTCACTTGGGCCAGTTGGGTCATTTGGGCCAGTTTGGTGACTTGGGCCAGTTGGGTGACTTGGGCCAGTTGGGTGACTTGGGCCAGTTGGGTCACTTGAGCCAGTTGGGTCATTTGGGCCAGTTGGGTCATTTGGGCCAAATGGGTCACTTGAGCCAGTTGGGTCATTTGGGCCAGTTGGGTCACTTGGGTCAGTTGGGTCACTAGAGCAAGTTGGGTCACTTGGGCTATTTGGGTCACTTGGGCCAGTTGGGTCATTTGGGCCAGTTGGGTCACTTGGGTCACTTGGGCCAGTTGGGTCATTTGGGCCACTTGGGTCACTTGGGCCAGTTGGGTCACTTGGGCCAGTTGGGTCACTTGGGTCACCTGGGTCATTTGGGCCAGTTGGGTCATTTGGGCCAGTTGGGTCATTTGGGCCAGTTGGGTCACTTGGGTCACTTGGGCCAGTTGGTTCATTTGGGCCACTTGGGTCAGTTGGGCCAGTTGGATCACTTGGGCCAGTTGGGTCACTTGGGCCAGTTGGGTCACTTGGGCCAGTTGGGTCACTTGGGTCACTTGGGCCAGTTGGGTCACTTGGGTCACCTGGGCCATTTGGGTCACTTGGGCCAGTTGGGTCACTTGGGCCAGTTGGGTCACTTGGGCCAGTTGGGTCACTTGGGTCACTTGGTCACTTAAGCAGTGAGGACGGCGACACCAACGGCGACACCAACGAAGACGACAAAGAACAATTGTCAATACAGTAACGCTGGAATGCATCGTGCTGAGCACCTGCACGCCGTTGTCTTTCAAATCAGAACCTGAAAAGACCTTTTTTAGAGTTTCAGTGTTTGTTTACCGTCTAGGAGTAAATACACCACATAGTGGAAGAGATATTGATGCATTTCTTCATTTAAACAATATGCAGCGGATTAAAATTCCTGGTGATGGAAACTGTTTTTTTGTGTCATTGGCAACTATGCTACAGCAGCAGTTGGAAAAAGGCTCTTTGAATGCGGAAACAAAGGCACACCTGGAAAATATAGGTGTAATTAAAAGTGCCAACACAGATATTAAACAAATGGCTTTCACACTATGTGAAACTGTTGTGAATGAGTGGCTGGCAAATTCTTCTTTCTATGAGCCATTTCTTACCTCAGGACAGGATTACATCTCAGAAGCAAAAGCATTCTTTCAAGATAGCTATTTTGCATCTGAACTTGGAAATTCCATACCTCTGGCTGCATCCAATGCATTGCGAATCCCGATTGTAGTCTTTACAGAGATGTTAAACTTTCCAGTTTTGCCAGTTTGTCCCAGAGAGAGGACTCTAAGTGACAACCCAGTATATCTTGTATATGATATGGACTTTGCTGGTCATTATGATGGCATCCTTCAGAAAGGTACTCCACAGCAAGAGGAGTGGATGCAGAAACGTTTGCCAACTCAGCGTGACACCCAGCAACAAATGACATGCAGGTGTGGACAGGGTGCAAAGAAAAAGAAAGCTGGAAGTATTTCTTGTAATGAATATAAAAGTGGCTGCAAGTGCTTTCAAAATGTAATGGGGTGTAATAATTATTGTCAGTGTGTTAACTGCAACAATCCCAGAGGAAAGAGAGCCACTTCTGCCTCTGCCCCAATCAGATGTGCATCTCGAAAGCGACGGCATCATGACCATTCCACTGAAGGGCTGAGTGGAAAGTCTTTTACTGAATTCAAGATGGGTGGAACAACGACAGTACAACGGACACTCTTTGAGGAACTTGTTTTGATGCAGCTTGTACTTGCGTTTTTAGCAAGTGACAAACTCTAAGTTCAATCTCTTTACAAAGAATATGTGCATGTGATTGACATTGTTAAAACAATATTTGGGCAAAAAAACTGAAAGACAGGTGGCTCAAAAGCTTTCGAAACTTTTAAATAGCCAAACAGTGTTTTCAGCTTTAATGAAAGAACAAATTCGTCTTAATTTAAATGAGTGAAATAGTATTTGGTACATATTTTGCCGAAAATATTATTGCTGTGTTTAATTAGGTAGTTTGAATTTGTTTAAGCTCTGTTTTGAATGGGGGCGAAAAGTTTCTTTTAAGACACTTTTTAAAACTTTTAAATTTTTTTAAATTTTTGTTGGGTTATATCCTCTGTGGTTTTTAATGTGTCAGCCTCAAATATGGCAGCTTTGCTGATTTTAAGATGCTCTTTTCAGCTATATCAATGAACTTTTGGTAAATTGCTCATGTCGAAAGTTGAAAGTGCAATGGACAGTTCTAGTGGATATCTAGACCTTAGAGTTGTATTGTATTTTATTGACCTGATCCATGATAAAATATGAGAGATAAGTCTACAGCTAATACTATAAGTATAATAACATGACCATGTCTGATGGCGGCCCAAGTGACCCAACTGGCCCATTAACCATTAAGATTTTTTTTTTTTAGTTTAATGAGTGACGCAAAAAACACAAAGCTCATTTACATTAATTTGTTTTCCGTATAGTCTTGTGCGTAGTGCACCCGTGACGTCAGCTGTGGTTATTACACCGGGGATGAGCCCGTCTTTCATCTTTGATCGCGCCTTATAATATTGCTCTTTAACGTCTCGTCTCACAAATTTCACAATCACCCCTGGAATCGAGTTTCCTTTATAATTCTTTGAGACAGACAATCGGTGACTTATTGAAATTTCTCCATCCTCTATGTAGACACCCATCTGGTGTCCAATAAGTTTTACTATGCTATTAGTGTTTTCATCTTTGTGAAAAGGTACGCCACGAATTTCAAGGCAATCTCTGCGAGTATATTGCCTCATATCGTTAGATTCCTTTTCAAGTTGCCTGACTCTTGCATCCAGTTCTTGGATCATTTTCTTCAACATTTGATTCTCGCTAAGAATTTTGGAGTTCTCAGATTCAAGGTTGTCGAGTTTCTTAGAAATTTCTTCGTACTTGATATTAGCCATTTCCAGGAATGAAATGGAGTCACGTAATTCTTGCTTAAGGTGAGCGATTTCATCGCGTAGAGGACTAAATTTTGCTTCCAAAATTGTAGTTAACTCCTTCTTAGATAGCGCCATAATATCCACGTGCAAACCACAACAAACAGTTTACAAAAAAACAGGAATAATCAAAATATTTAAGTACTAGATTTACTAAATTTTGAGAGCACTTAAAATTGCCGCCACCTTCGTCACAGGCCAGCGGTCATATAGAATCTTAGTTTACTGCATTCGGCACAGTAGATACATGAGTTGAAGAAAACATTCGAACAATTATTAGAAAAAATAAGTACATAATTCAAATAGCTTAGAACCAGTCCAAGCCGAAATGGCCAAGGGAACTAAGATCGGTCCCTGGTTGTTCCTTACAATCAATGATTTAGGCGCCAACTCACCACTAACGGATATGTGGAGTTTGCTGATGGTACTGCAATATCTAAAGTAATTCTAACGGGTCATTCTAGTAAACTTCAAGAATCAACAGATGAAATATCAACGTGGTCGACAGCCAAGAAATTTCAATTAAATGCAATCAAGTGCAAAGAGCTTACCATCGATTTCGCAAGACACAGTTCTGACTACACTCCAATCAAAACCCAGAACAACGAAATCGAAAAAACAAAACAGGTAAAAAGATTTTAGGACTCACAATTACGAACGATCTTAAGTGGGACACTCATATTGATGAAATCATTAAAAAACTTCAAAACGTATTTACCTTTTAAAACTTGAATTGCAGGAGTCCTGCATCCACTTTCACTTGCGTATATCCCTCATAACAAAATGAGTTTTTTCTCGAACAGCATGGGTTGTGTATTCAAATTTGCAGAACAAGAATTGCAGAATAGTCAACAGTATACTGTATTACACTAATAATCCTTGATTTGAGCTTGTAATTGGAAGAGGATGCATGACCTTAAGATTTGCAATTTAAACTTCAAACATTTTACAAAATCGTAGATGTGTTTTCACAAAGCCTTACGGCGTTTAGTTCTACTCTTCAAAGTCTTGTACTGCAAAAGCTCAACACACTTAACAAGAACAAGTAAAAATTGCCTTTGACAGTTTCGAAATTTTGTCTCGCTGAACGTAAAGGAAGCAAATTTGTTTACATATTTTGAAAGGAGCATAGTTCCGAATCCTATAATAAAATGCAGCATCGTATGGCTCAACATGATTAAATCTATCATATAGTGTGTGGTAACTCTGCACAGTACAGCATGTGAGCTATATACTGAAAAACACAGTATACGTTCTTACTTTTCCAAAGTTCGTATATCTGTAAAAGAACTGACTTGGTACATTATCAAAGAATAGAACAGTATGTAATAGACAATTCATATTTGTAGTACAACTACTACAGCTATACTAAAGCGAATAATATATAGAACTAAGTACTATTTCTTAACTACCCTAACCACTACCACTATTATTACTACTATTTCTACTACAAACATTAGAGTTATCGACGATGATTGACTTATCTTTTACAGTGTGGTTGCTAAATGACATTGTCATTGTCATAATGTCAGTTTATTGTGTTCTCCAGCGCAACTGGTGTATATATTGTCTGCCACAAGAAAGAATCTGTCTGGAAATACACCAGTTATCCAATATCTTCCTCAATATTTTTTTATTTCTTTAACGAAGCAGTAGTAGTGTATAATTCAATTTTAGGGCGTTTAATTCTACTCTTCGAAATCTTGCTCCAGATACGTTCAACACACTTTACTTCACTCTTCAGATATCCATAATTCAACCTTCGATCTCTACAATCTTCAAGGAATTAATATTTTAGGGCAAACAGTCACATGAACATCTTTTTGCCCGTTGACTACAAAGCAGAAACTTTAGTCTTGGGTTAATTGTTCATATTTTGTCTTTGGAGCCAATTCTGTACAAAGTTGGGTTGAGGCTTTCTAATTTACTAGATTGAAATAGAGATTTTAGTTCTTTGTTGCTTGTTTAGGTATTTATATCGTTTAATATGTTTTTGTTCAAAACACAATTTGCCATTCTATATGTGCGAGGTAACATACTGCTCAAATATTAGAACGGATCAAACGGACATTTTCTTAGTTTCATGTTTGTGTCGAGAAAAAAAAAGATTGCAAAAAAGATCAAGTTGTTGAGCTTCGCTTACAAAACTTCTTCAACTTAGGTATAAACTCAAAAAGGAAAAGTCACGTTTTTTCCGGCACTAAATGTCATGTGCAGGGTAAAAGCAGTATCTAAGAGTAGAATTAAATTTCATTTGTTTATGAATTTAAAAAAAAGGTTATCAGATTGTCAAGATTGCTCGGCCGGTACCATTGTTTTCTTTTATTGCGAATAAATAAGCCCTTTTATTACTCAAGTACCATTTGCAAATACACTAAAAATCGTTTCTGTTTTTTAATTTCAAATAAACTTAATAACTTGCCTCCTCAACTGTAAGTGTTAATGTAAAATGAAAACGTTAAGAAAAAACTTTTAAATTTATGTTACGTCATAGTATCTATATTCTTAGTCATAGTATTTGTTTATCCATAACAGAAACATTTCTTTTTCATGGTCAGAACATTTCTTTTGCAAATCGTTTCAAATAGTAAGTTAGACACTTAAACCTCTAAACACTGGTTTGCATATTTGCTGATAAAATTTTAGACTGCGAACCTCCTTTGCTGTTAACTCCGTCCTTTTACAAATAAACTTTTGATTGTTTAGAACAAATGCTACTGGTACCAACCGCTGAACAAAGTGGTATTTCACCTCGTTTTAAACGGCAAACGGGTAAAGCTAAAAAATTAATAACATAAAACCAGTTTTATAGTAAATGATCAAATGAACTCTCGATAACGTAATAATACTTCCTTTAAAGTAGTTATCACGAAAAAGATTGATTGCTACTGCAGAAAAAAAGTTATAAAACAGTCGTTATTGTATAATTTCCCTATAGTTAAATATCTTGTAAAGTCATGGAGAAGAATTAAAACATTTTGAGCAGGAACATCGAACCAAAACAATGGAATACTACGCATGAGCTCATTACATGACACAAGAGCAGCAGGATTACGACTCCTAATGAATATTTAAACAATTACTTGTTTGAAGAGTTGCTAAAGGTTTTTCAGCAAGTTACTTGTTACTCAGTACGAAGGAACAGGCCAATACGGAAAAGCTTCAAATAGAAGGTAGAGAAAACTGAACTCAAGTCGTAGATTGCATCGTAAAAATTATACTCTCAAAATGTTTGCCCTTTGGCTTGGTTCTATTGCCCAAGTAAACTATTAAAATCTTTCTGGCAACATTTTTGGAGGTCATGTGTTAAGTAAAGACCTCGCCAGTATGTGTCGATTATCTTTCGTTGCCGTTCAGATAAAAGCAGTTTTGTAAAAATATCATAGAAATTTCCTTAACTCCTCGATGAAAGCTTTATCTACAGATCCGTTAAAGACAGCTTATGGTTTATAATTAACAATTTTATTTTTTTGCAGCCCAACATGGCCTCAAAAATAGCATACATTTGTCTGTTATTGGCAGTTACTGTTTTGTATACAGAAGCTCTTCCTCGTCCAGTTGCCAAGAAGGCTGACTCAAAAGCAGGTAAATCAATAAAATTTGAAGTTTTTTTGTCTTAACTGCGACAACGCCTTTCTTTTCCTGAGATATCGCAAGGATTACTAAAAGGCGGTTGACCCCAATTGGAAGGTGGTCCACATTTTGACGGACAAAAGGGGAATGTATTAGAAGATTTAAGTTAAGTTTTAAACATAGCGGGAGAACGATATGCCTGCTTTTTACCTTTTTATAACTATATAGTACGCGAGAACCAATTTTTATTCCAGATAAAGGGATTGAGTATTTTGTTTCTAAAAAGAAGAGCTTTATTAATAAACCAGAAATGTATCAAAGCCTGTTTAATCTGTCATTGATATCAAAAACAGCAGATGGATTTTAACCAGTAAGAGTAATCTTTTGTAACATAGAAAATCATTTCACTATAGAAAGTATAAATGCATCAACATACAATAGAATAACCCAGCTGGACCATACTTACGTATCCGAAATAACTGCTAATACCGAAAAACAAAACGAAAATCTAAAAAACAATTTTACGTGGGCATCGGTAAATTAAAGAAACGTTGCTCGGTTCGCAAACCAAGTAAAGGTCATTTGAGAGCTATGACTTTTGATATAAAACATTAAATGGGCTTGATTTTCTTTTTTTCAGCTGAAAAGGGCTCAAAGAAGTGCGCTCCTTCGTGTGCTGCCTCGTCTTGTGCTCCTGCATGCCCTACGACATGCTGCACGCCCCCACCTCCGCCCCCACCCCCTCCTCCACCATGCTGCCCATCTCCTTGCCCCCCACCATGTCCACCCCCTTGCCAATGCCATACTTACAGCGTGCAGCAGACAGAAAGCCATCACATGGCGCCTGCACCACCTTGTCCCCCACCGTGCCCACCAGCACCACCTGGCCCCCCTCAAATGATCCATCATCAACATTTCATTGTTCATCATAGAGTTCTCCCTCCACCACCACCGCCCCCACCACCACCACCACCCCCACCCTGCCATACTAGCTCTGTCACTCACGAAATTTCACACGAGTGGGCACCAGTACCACCAGCACCTTGTCCTCCCCCTCTCCCTCCTCCGGCACCAGCTCAGCGGATTCATCATGTGCATAATATTGTGCACCATCACGTTCACCCGCCACCACAACCCCCCCCCACCCCCCCCCCCCCCCCCCCCCCCC
>JANCMA020059328.1:0-15933 GCA_024336925.2 Zoanthus solanderi | reverse complement strand
TTAGCTCCCAGCAGACGCTGGTACTCATTTACCTACCCCGGAAGGATGGAAAGCTGAGTTAGCTTAGGCGGGAAAGAGAGTCACACAAATCAGTTCAAATCTTGGCAGAGCTGGGGATGGATGGAACTGGGGACCTTGTGTTCGGAAGGCAGAGATCTTACCAACTGCACCAACCATGCCCGCGCATAAGTAATGGTTAAAGCGCAATGGTTGTGGGATGTGACTATAAAGCTGAACTCAAGTAAAGATGGCACAAACATGCTAGTAGCTAACTTGAAACCATTATATTGGGCACTATGGCCACGTTGGTTGTGTGCTTTACAAACAAACACTCGATATTTACAAATATTCCTAAAAACTTAACAAGTAATTACGGACATTAATGGCTTAATTATGATAATTGCTTAGCAGTACGTTGTGCTAATCATGCAATGGGGGGCTGGTGCTTCGATCATATTTACATTATCACAGCACATAATCATAACAACATATAATCATAACAACACATAATCATAACAACATATAATCATAACAACACATAATCATAACAGCACATAATCATAACAGCACATAATCATAACAACACATAATCATAACAACATAATCATAACAACACATAATGATAACAACACATAATCATAACAACATAATCATAACAGCACATAATCATAACAACACATAATCATAACAACATAATCAGAGCAACACATAATCATAACAACACATAATCATAACAACACATAATCACAACAGCACATAATCATAACACATAATCATAACAACACATAATCACAACAGCACATAATCACAACACATAATCACAACAACACATAATCACAACAACACATAATCACAGCAACACATAATCACAACAACACATAATCATAACAACATATAATCACAACAGCACATAATCATAACAGCACATAATCACAACAACACATAAGGGATTAACAAACACACAGCTCAATAATCACAAGTAAACGTAAGGACTAACAAATAATAAACATTCGATATTCACAAGTATATAAATGGAATGAAAAAAAAGTGACATTAATGACAAAAAAGTTATATTTTTCTTGACGATGTGCGTTTTTTCTCCTTCTATCTGAATTTCTACAAAACAAAAAGCAAATATTGCGATTATAAGACAACATTCCACGGAACTAGATTTTAAATTTACCCTTAATGGCTTCAAAACCTCTGCGTAGGGTTTCGACTTTGAACTAGTGTTACCATCTGTCAGCACTAGCAACACATTCGGGTATTTGTCATTTGGACGATCTGCTTTTTCACTGCCATAGAATCTTTCGTTTGCTTTCTCGAGGGCAAGATCTGTACGTGTCCCTCCACCCCAATACCTGAATGTCTGTGCCAGTTTTATTAGCTCGTTCGCATTAAAATATTTTGGATCGTAAATGTCATTTAGCATCAATGGTTTGGTGGAATAAGATAGCATTCCAACGCGAGTTTTATCTTTACCAATGCTGAACATACGAATCAGCTCCACCAAAAAGTTCCGAACAAGCTTGAAAGGTTCTTTGCCAATACTGGTAGACATGTCGACAACTAACCCAAGATCGTAGTATCTCGTTAAACACGGTGACGGACCTTAAAGTCAAAGAGGATACATTGTGTAAACGACAAAGACGAATCAAACACTGATTACTAACTAATTAAAGCATATTTTAATCAACTGTTTGTGTATATTGACATGTTTAATTATAGCTAGATTCAAAGTAGTTAATAAAGCTGAAAGTTTAACAATGTTCTGTACTATAAGTAACCTAACAAAACTTCAAAACCTGTATTGCAGTTACAACACCTTAGAATTTTTGTAAAATTAATGTACTAACGTTAACATCTTGGTTTAGTATTTCTAATTTGTTTCAATGGTGCCTTTTAGTTTATTCGGTGTCTCGATTTATTTTAATTTTGTTCCAATGTTATTGAACTAATGGAGGCATTGGCTATTGTACAGTTTCTACTTGTTGTTAATATTGTTTTTGCACCTTAAAGTCAGGTTTGGCAACCAAACTAATCCAGTGTTTTTTCTTAAGTCGTAAATGGCACAAAAAATCTGCATGAAAAAATATATATCCTAGATTTCTTTCTTTGAACCTATTGATGAAACCTTTTATTGATCACTACCCACTACTTGAGAAGTCATTTTCTATGAGTCAAATGCGTCAATGAGTTATGAGTCAGTCAGCGGTTTATCCCCCAAAGTTAGGATTAGAGTTAGGCTTAGGATTAGGGTTGGGGTTGACTTTAGGATTAGGGTTGGAGTTAAGATTACTGGTGTTTTTATCTATATTAAGGTTAAATATTTGACTCATGACTTATTACTTGTGCCAGCAGCGAAGCGCGGCAATAGTTTAGGTTTGCCCCGTGTTTTTTTTTTTTTTTTAAAAATTTGTGTCGAGGTCTTCAGCCACTTTATGTAATACTTGATATACTGGACAGCAGATATAACTGAGAAGCCAAGAATTGCGTATACAGTCAGAACTCAATAAAATCAAAAGCTTTCACATTTTATCCACGAGCTGACACAAGTATACGCTCCTAGAGCGTCTTGTTTAAAATATGTTCGCAATTTCATGAGCTGTTAAAATCACGTTTTTTAAAACAAATTCATTAAACGGAGCTCAATAAATGTCAAATTACAGGCAAGTTCTTTGTCAAGCAATAAAATACAACAACAAAGAAAAGAATGTTCGTACCTTTGGTTTCCTGTGCTTCGTGCAAATTAATGTCCAGTCTCCTTGTACGAACTTAGATAGCAGAGTTCACGACATTTTTATCAAGGTTTAGAACATGGAATCATTTCCTAAGCTATTAACACTTAATAAACCATAACTTTTAAAGATCACACCGGACGATGTTGCAGTTTTCCATGCAGAATATACATTAACAAAGAAATCAACAATAGAACCTTTTCACGCCAGCTTGACATTGATAAGCATTCCTTTCTTCAAAAAACGAAATTCATCCTCAAATTTGTTACATTAGTAATAGTAAAAATGCAAAGTTTTGACGAGATTGACCAAAAATTGGCGAAGATGTGAATATTTTAAGCTAAACATTTTTGCGGAATTTTCGCAAGAAAATGTATGTGTTTAGCATGATAACAAGGCTTGAAAGGCATGTAATGCCCTCCCACCATACATTTCGTTGTAAAATTGTCTATATTTGAAAATTAATTTCTTTGCTAATTTAGGGGCTAACACATTAAAAATTGGCAGTTTTACTAATTTAGATGTGACAAATTTGATAGTGAATTCCTTTTGGGCCAATAAATCAAATATTTCGCTGTGTCAAGCTAAGCGTGAAAATGGTCCATTGGCAGCCCCACCCATGGCACTCCTTGACGCGCGCCGCTACAACATGTCAATAAACAAAGTATTTTTGTTACAGAAATATGTTCTCATCCTCCATTCGTTGCTAGAAGTAAGGACAATGAAGTCGACAGAGACGTCTATTTAAGTTCCAACGATAGCTTTTAAAACACTTTGCAAGTTGTCGGAATTTTGTGCGATGATACAGCTTCAGCTAGTTTTGGAGTTTTCTTACCGGCAACTACACTGTTCAAAGGTCAAATAAAATGTCTGATTTGAAAACTGTATTTGGTAAAAGTAATCTATTAAATAAATAGTGCAGTTAAAGTTTAAACTATTTTAATATTTCATAATATTGTTTGATAGCAATTGTACAAGTTTTGCTTTAATAAAAGAATAATCAAATTCCACAACCGGGAGTCGGGTTAAGTATGCAGTGGACCGTTCCGGTTTAAATTACAAAGTTCACTTTAGCAGTAACTATACCTTTCACTTTTTCTTCATTCACAGGAAATCCAATTACCTAGTTTACCACTTTTTCTCCATAAGACAATAATAAGACAATAAAGACAATAAAACTTTATTTACACTCGCATTAATTACAGGGAAAAAACGCTAAAAAAAAATTAATTAACAGGTTAAAGAGTGTAGGCCACCTGTAAGTCACAAATATTGAGTTTCAATAAACAAACTAAAGTCAAAACTTTGAAAAAACTTGTATTTCAATGGGAAAAAAAGGAAAATGCTTTGAAAATGGCACTGCCACTGTGAAAACAACACTTAAAACTATTCTGTCTCCATAAAAAGAATGTTCATATCAACTGAAAATCAAAGTTAATACAGATTATTGCGATTGTTAATCAAGACCAAGAGGACACATTCTGTGACTAATTTGTGTGTTATTCAGTCTAATAAACCATCATTGATGTTATCAACCAAAAATCAGCTCACTTGACAAAGTAAAGTGTACAACAATATCTGGCAAAACTGAAGCAAAATATCCAGACCAAAAATTCTTGACAAGTACAGTGCAAGTCACTTGCTTATATAATATATTTTCACAACTACTTATTGATTCTGACCAATTTATTGAAGACCTGCAAGTTACAGAGACATAAGAATGTGTGAAGAACTAATAAAGTTTGCCAGCATCTTAGCTGTAATGGTTTTTAAAATTGAAA
Source organism: Zoanthus solanderi (assembly GCA_024336925.2). NCBI lineage: Eukaryota > Metazoa > Cnidaria > Anthozoa > Zoantharia > Zoanthidae > Zoanthus > Zoanthus solanderi. Next base: position 11,414 of record JANCMA020059328.1, on the reverse strand, counting down.
TAGTACAGTTTTTGATAGATTTGAAGAAGTACCAACAGAAAGAACGTCTTCAAAATGTGTTTAAGTGTAATTTTTATTGAATTAACTAAATACACTAAATAATAAAGCTACTTTATATTTATTATCATCCTACTATTCTCTAATTGTTAGATAGTTAATAAATTCTTAAGAATAAAGTTCTGTTTAGCATGAAACTTATCACAGACTGTTGACCCTCTGGGCTGGTTGTATTTGGGACAGAGAAATTGAATTATAGGTCTTTTTATGTTTCTTTTAAAACGTGGCAGCTTTTTATTAAGTTCTCCTTCTTTGATATCATTTTATCTAAGGTTAGTTTCATAGTTTACACTCCCATGTGCTAGGGATAAGGTCATTTTTCACTCAAGTTACATCTAATTTTATTATTAAAGTTTATTAGTTGTAAATATACTCCGGCACGAGTATAGGCTACAATGGAGCCTCTTGTTCCAGAAGAAAACGGCCACCCAGCGTCCAAAGTTTGATGGAGAGCGTTGCAAGGAAACTACCTATCGCTATTTTAAAGATGCAGTCATTGGAAAGCGTCTGACTCACTGTCCTTACAGGCCTCAGAGTAAGCGTTCAACAGTTCATTTATTACTTAGTGAATTCGCGATTTAAAATAAAAATCCGGCTTAGAAATCTTTCCTCAATAATTTATTCAAAAATAATTTTTTGCTTCTGACTACTGGAATCGTTTTAATGATTGAATAAATTGCATCCCGCTATTTTGCATTCTATCTATGTATACGTTTCACAAATTATAGGTAATTTAGATTTATTCATAGCTAGCCTATAGATGTAATCACACAGAGCACAATGTTACATTTAGAATAAATACTAGTTAACTTGCCCTTACCTTTTTAATTTTACTAAGTTCGTTATTTGATATTAATGAAGGCATTTTAGACATACTCCTTCCTGTCATTGGAAATATTCTTTTCTCTTAATTATTAGCTCAGCAAGCAGCTGCTAGTGATGCCACAGTGAGTGGACAGTTGGATTCATTTGATCTTACAATAGTGAATGAATGTCCAGATCCAAACTACAGTATGACCAATCAGATTCCATTCCTGTGGACTTTGTTTCAAAAGATCCTCATAAAATAGCAAAACTATTGTACTACTTCACTATTATAATTGAACATATTATGTAATGTTTGTAATGTTTGTTAATTAATTGATTGGTTCATTAACTGGTTCATTAACTGGTTCATTGATTAGTTGGTTGACTGTTTAATTTATTAATTTCTTGGATGATTGGTTCATTGACTGACTGGTTGTTTGATTAATTGGTTGATTGATCAAATGGTTGGTTGATTGATTGTTTAATGATTAATTGACTGGTCGATTGATTCGTTGGTTGACTGATTGTTAGTTGATTGATTATTTGATTGTTTGGTTGATTAATTGGTTGATTGATCAAATGGTTGGTTGGTTGATTGTTTAATGATTAATTGACTGTTCGATTGATTCGTTGGTTAACAGATTGATTTATTGGTTAGTTGATTGATTACTTGATTGTTTGGTTGATTGATTGGTTGATCGATTGATTGGTTGATTGATTGATTGATTGGTTGTTTGGTTGATTGTTTGATTGATTGATTGGTTGATTTATTCTTTGATTGATTTATTGATTCATTGGTTAGTTGATTGATTACTTTATTGTTTGGTTCATTGATTGGTTGAATGATTGATTGGTTGAACGATTGATTGTTTAGTTGATTGATTACTCGATTGTTTGGTTGATTGATTGTTTGATCGATTGATTGGTTGATTGATTACTCGATTGTTTGATTGATTGATTGGTTGATTGAATGATTGGTTAATTAAGGTTATTGTTTAGTTTCAAACCGATGGAAATGACCAAAAGGAGATTATTAGCCATTCGGATAGATCAATAGTAATATTTGTCAACGAGTAGTCGTTTAACAATTGAGGACAAAAATTGAGTACCTGAAATGCAGTAGTTCTTTAAATCGTCCCTTTTTGACTCCAGGATACTACGTAATGGTAGCAGTAAGTTATGGCTGGGACTTTCTCATTTTTGACACGGGAATACTACGTAAGAGTAGCAGCGAATTACAGCTCGGACTTTCTCGTTTGGATCAATTGTCAGTTGTGCAACAATAGTTATTGTTAAAAATTATCCAGCATGCTTTGCGTGGTTGGTTTGTTTAGTGTCTCAATTCGCGCTGTTTAGCAGTTTAGGAAAACTTGTTTATTTTAAGTTTTGCAATCTTGAGTTCGATTCTATAATTGTTTCATGAAATTTTGCATTAATTTTAATTGTTTGCTATTTCTTGCTAATGATTGCTAGTAACATGGTTTAGTCGAAAATATAAAGAACTGAGAAAAGTTGAGGAAAAGCTGAGGAAAAACTGAGATAACACTCTCACTTTTTGACAGGAATCTTGAACAGTTTGCCAGTGTAGCGCTAGTTATGCACTGAATGGAATGCTAGTTTTGCGCGGTATACGTGAGTCGTCTCAGTGGTTTTGTTTTATGTTTTTCTGTTTAATCAATAGCGATTTTGTTATGCGACTACAATATTTGTGTTACGAATCGACGTTTAAGACCAAACTTGACTATTCAGTAAAAATAATACAGATTAAATTTGTGCAAAACTGTTTCTTTAATTTATTCCGTTTGTTTGTCTTTGAAAATCAAACTTTAGCTTTGAGAAGGACATCGAAATATCCATTCGTATTAAACTTTGATAAATGTTTTTAGTAATAAATATGGCGATCAGTAAATAACATATATAAACAATCATGTGGAGACAAAAAACTCGGAAAAAAACGAGCACCAGATGAAAATCGAAATCACGACCTTCCGTAAACTAGTATATATGTTATAAATGTTTCTGCGGGGTATTTATTTTAACAAATTTGTCATGTAAAATAGGTGGAATCAAATTATTTTGCGTTGTTTTCGTAGTGTTGTACTTTGTCCAAAATAAAAAAGAAAACTTTTTTATCTTTTAAGGATGCTACATAGAAAGGAACTATAGAATTTTCTTGAATAAACAAAGAGTTTCTTGTTTTGTCCACTCGTTTCATCAAAACAAAAAGTTGACGAAGCTGAACATTTTCATATTTCACTCCAATATTAGGTTTTGCCTTCCGCATGTTGGTAAATTTTAAACAAAATGAAATAATATAATAAATAAATTATACAAAAAAGATTGTGCAAAATTGTGACGTGTTGATTCTGTAAACTAGATAACATAAAGACTGAAACTGAATAGACGAGTTTCGAATTTCTAGTTGCTGCTGATTAAATAACTGCAGATCTATTTTATACAGTCCTGACCTCGTTTTGTTGTTAAATTTCAAGAATATTAGTGAAAGAGAGCGAGAAATCACACCACCAGCTATACATGCACAGTGTAAAACTACGTTGACATGTAGGAAATTTAACTTCATATTGAGGCCAAGACTGTACAAATTGAGTCTTCTGTCATTGTGTAGTGTATTAGTCCTGGATACATAATCTTTGAATGGGGGTTTTGAAATTCTGCAAACGAGCAAAACAAAAATAAAATACATTGGATGTTTTCCCTGTTTTATTGTGAATACAATATAATAACAAACATTACATCCTAGACAGTGGACCAATAGGCCTGGGAACCACTGGAGAAAAAGCCATCATATTTTGTGAAAACCTACCAATGAGAGCCCAGACACCAGAATACCCATCCCTAAGATACTGGCCATGTTACGTTGACGATTCACAATTGAAAAGGAATTGTAAGAAAAATGAAATCGGAACCATCCTTGACTACATCAATAGGATCGAGCCCGGAATAATTAAATTCACGGTCGAAACACCAGAAGAAGACACCCTTTCAGTCCTTGACTTAAAGCAACATATAAACAGAAAAACAAAACATCCTGAGTTCACCGTCAATTACAAAAAAACAAACACCAATATAAACATCAAAGAAAAATCCAACCATCTACCACAATTAAAGAAAGCGATAGTTTCACAGAAAGAGCTCACCGCTTATGTGATAAAGAACATTTAAACAGTGAGCTTAAGAACATAGATGAAATTTTCATAGCAAACGGCTACCCAAGACAACAGATTAGAAACAACATGCAAGAAGAAAAAAGAAAACTGAACAACGAAGAAGAAATAAAAAAGACAAGAGGCGCCTATGTCATACCATACATCGAGGGACTATCGGAGGCATTTAAACAAATAGCAAATAAAAGGAATTTTGAAATAGCCATGAAATTAGGAAGAAAAGTAAAAGATCTGAAAATAAATGCCCTTCACCCCCTAGGATAAAAAAGAACAGAAGTAGTTTACAAAATACCGTGTGGGTGCGGAAAATTCGAATACATCGGAAAAACTGGAAGAAAATGAGCCACGAGAAAGAAAGAACACGTGCACCAGGACAAAGTAAAACTAACCCAGAAAGACATGGCAGAGAACAACAGAGAACAAGCTGAGAAGCGAATGAATACCGGTGATGGAGGGTTAGCAAAGCATGACCAAACATGCCCTAACAACATACAATGGAAATAAAGCAGTATTATTGCTAAATAAACAAATGCACAAAAAAGAGTGTTCCTGGAATCCCTAGAGACGATGAGAACAATACGCAATAAGAAAATTCCACTAAACACCCATGTATAGAAATAGACTATTGGAAATATTTTTTGAACTTGGCTTTCAGAACAACATCAAACGACCTGAAGAAAACAGCCTAAGTACTGTCGAAACGTCGTCAACAAAAATAACAACTAGGCAGTGTTCATATACCTGAAAAGGACATTGGAGAAAAATAAAATAATTCAACAAAAACTGTAAAACACCGCTTATCAAACATAAGTCATGTAAAAGCGAATTGCTTGTGGGATGTGGCTATAGAGATGAACTCAAGTATAAACGTGTTAGTAGCTATAATTTGAAGCCACTATATTGGGCACTATGGCCACGTTGGCAGTTGACTTTACCCTTTCAAACTACCATAAAAAATATTGAACCTGATTTTCAATCGTTTTATTTTTCATACTGGAAGTTTGAAGAATCCAGTTTGACTCAAACATTGTGCTACAAACGAATCCTCTGTCTCTAGCTTTTCCGATTTTTTAGTTGAGTTGTAAGCCAAAAGATCACAAGCTAATGGTTGAGCGACGTACAGTGTACTGCTCAATTTGATACTGTCGTATTTGGCACAATCGCCTATTGAATTTATATTGAGTCTAGATTGTTTCTCATTGCTTTACTTTCTGGCTCTCTGACCGTATAAAATTTGAGTTCTCAAGGTTTTTTTTTTGAGCTTGCTAGCTCATAAAGATATGGCGAGCCTTGTTTACCAAAGTGCACTTTATAGAAGTGAACGCGTACAAATGATACATTTTTAAAAAGTTAAGTAAAAACTCACTGCACTGAAATCTTCCAGGCTCCTGTCAGTTAACCCATCGTGCCATGCCTCCAGCCCTAGCTAACTCATAATCAATAATAACTGGTCTGTTAAGAAAGATGATTCTTCAACATTTATGCACGAAGTTCATTTTCTACCATTCACTCATCTACCACAATAAACAAACATGTTCGAACACAATTTTTAAGTGCATCTTTTTTTCTCTTGAATGAAAACAGTCATAAACGGATTTATAAAACGCTGTGAGACGAGAAAATAAGTTGCATGAAACAAACCTTTAAGTTTTTCACGTTTATATTAAAAATAGGACTTAGTTTAAAAAAGCAAATTATTTAAAATTCATTGCGTGTTTTTGCAGTTTACGTACGTTCTTGTGATCTAAAACATGTTGGTTTAGCTGCAATGGCCAGAAAACGTGAAAGCTTTAAAATTTAACACTTTTAAAAGTTTTGTGCTAGAATGAGTAATTCGTTTCGAGTTTTGAATAATTGTTCTTGTTTTTATGACATCTTTGTCTCAGTATATTTAATTTTTTTTAAAATAAAAATTATCCGTGACGTTACGTACTTTTTATCAAAATCAAGTTTATAAGAATCATGACTCATGTTGAAAATCTGAGCCTCAGATTTCAGATATTTTAAGATTTTTTTAAGAATCCGACTGAGGCTCGATCACTCGACCCGCACAAAAGTTTCATCTAAATTTTTTGTTTTCATGATTGTGGTACTACCAATTTTCTTTAAAGCTAGTTTCTAAGGAAACCTTAGATGTGTTTGGTTTCGATCGATCAAAAGTGACTAAAATACTAGAGTATTTCTTTTTTGTTCTTCCGCCTGCAGAACATATTTTTCTTGGATTGTAAGGGTTTACTTAAACTCTCTCGGTTTAGTAAAGTTTGAAATCATACCATTAAATATGCACCTCTGGTTTCACCGCTTCAACAAAATGAGGACCTATTTTGAAACTATTATTTAAAAATTATACAAGGCTCAAAATGTCAATTTCTTAAAAATGGGGAGGCGCGCGGCAGTTGCCCAGGGTATCCGAGTCCAATATGGTTTCTTTCCTAATTCGATTGTTATAGACAACTTGTTAATTCTGTGATTGATATATTGCTATTTTCCAAAGCTTATTTTTATTTTGCAGCTTGCGAAAATAGGTTAAGAAACACGAGAAAGTCAACTTCTTGAATTGACTCGAACAAAACTCTTAACTTGTATAAAGTTTTTCCTTTTTCTTCTTCTTCTACTCTTTCTTCTGATTCCTTTTGAGATTGCAATTGAAGTTGCAAACAATGTTCAGCTGCATGAAATGTCGATAAAAGTTGCGTAGGGTCTCGAAGGATTTCAGATATTAAAGTTTACTTAACAAACATTTGTCTTGTTTTGTTAGCACAGATGATTATGAATAAATCAACAGCTTTTTCAAAAGCCATAAAACCGATTTGCTGTTTCAAGTTTTGTAAAAAAATGATGGAGTTTTGTTCAATGTGTTTAAAAAAATTTAGTGTTAATTTTTTTTAAACTTTGAAAGGGTAGGATTGGCTTAAACTTTGAAGTTGTAAGTTTGAAAACCTGGGTTTCTGACTCGAATTCACATTATTTCCAATATTTAAAGATTTATCTGTTCACTTGGGGGGGGGGGGTGTTCGAATTGCCCTTACGACGTCCGTGATATCAGGGGTTTTAATTATTCAGATGTCAACTTAATCACGAAAAATGTCGGTGAATCTCTTTTGTCACATCTTAGGGTGGGGGATTTGCGTATAATTCTCTGTTTGTCAACCATAAGGTCTCCGGCTCTTCCAAGATTTGAACATTGGTGTGACCTTTGTTTTCCCCGAAGCTGCGGGCTCAGGTTTTTATCTTTATGAGATCCGTAAATAGTGTTTTAGCATGCATCTGCTACGAGCTAACCAGTGATAGATAAGTGTTTCGTCAGAAAGAGGGGGATAAATCTCATTTGCGATATAAGCGCCTGCTTCATGGACCACTTGGCTTGTCATGGATTTTGCTTACACCTCAATGTGTAACGAATTAAATGTTGAAAAGATAAGAGCATGGTACTTTTTTCTAATTTTGCTTTTAGTTCATATTATTTACTGGCTCATAGATAAGTTTGCTCGTAAAATGATAAAAAAAAAAAAAAGAACCCTGGAGCTCTATGATTTGTTTGAACTTCTGCCCAACCAGTTTTTAATCCTATCGAACATTAAGTCAAATCACCGAGAAACCAAAAATAAGGTGACATAATCTTTTGCCGAATATGCTTTTAGTGTAATAATTTGCGTGAGAATAAGCATTTGAGATGCAATGTCGGTTATTCAGCTGTATTAAGTTGCTGCACGCCTGTTTAAATGTTTTTCAAAGTGATTAAACAAGTTTGGTTGATATGCTAATAGGCTAACGTAAGAATTTGTTTTTCTTTTTCAACCTGAAAATCCGTGCTCGACAAGTGTATATACATCATGCATTCAAAATGACTGTTGAACTTCTAAGACTTGAAAACAAAGGAACAGCTGCCAGTGGCCAAGGCCTTTAAAACTTGTATGTTGTGTTTAGTTGGACCAGAGAAGATAAATCTTCAGTGAGAGAGATGTTTCTTTCCTTTTTCCTCTTTCTTTCCCTAGTTGGATTTTCCAGTGGTAAGTTGATTGTTGTACTGTGTTTCAGCTATGGCATATATTACCGTAGATGATGGTGCGCCGCATCCCCAGTGAAAATAATTTATTAAACGCTACAGTCGAACTAGCGCCGCAACGGCAATTGTGGGATTTAAATATAAGACGCGGTATAAAACGACTGAGATAATATTTCGTTCTCAGTTTACAGATTTCAACTTTAATTGTATCGCATCTTTTTAAAATGAGCTCATATAAAAGTTCTAATTGGATAAATTTTCTTTTCATTTCGTTTTTTGTTTCTATCACTATGCGTATGTCGTTGATTCAGCGAGCATGTTATGAATTTAGCGATTACCACCAGCCCAACTACCCGCTTTCTCTTTTAATCTGTGAAAGTTTCATACTTGTATCACTAATTTGAACAATTTTGGTCGATAACTGCTGGGACTACAAGGCTGTGGCCAAAAGCCTGCAGGACTGTCACGTGTCATCAATGGAGACAACGCCCAACCTCACGCGTGGCCCTGGCAAGTGTCCTTGCGTGTTGGTAGAGGTCACATCTGCGGGGGATCCCTCATAAGAGCCGACTGGGTGTTAACCGCTGCCCACTGTGTTGGAAAAAACTCAAGCCCAAGCAGATACACTGTCGTTGTTGGTGAGAAATTAAGAATCGTGTACTCATTATGTCATATAAGCCTCTTTTTCGTTAAGAAAACAGCACACGAGCAAATGAAATAAATTTCTGCTAGAGTGTAGGTCATGACTTCAAAATTTGATTGACCCAATAGACATAAATTTGTTCTGAATTTAATATCAAACGATTGATAAGACAGCTACACGTGATCCAACTTTTTAACGGAAACTTCCCGATTTTTAGTCCGAGACAGAAAATTGGCTCATGTGTGGTAATTTTCGACAAGGCTTTTTGCCCTAAACAAAAACTGTACATTTTTGGACGAAAAACACGGGCCGAAAATTATCGGCCTATGTTTGGCTAAGGCAGAAAAAATGACTAGACAATATCTTGGTTCGACCAATTACAGAACAATTTTTAGCATGTGATTTTATGGAAAGAGTTAAAATACTCGATTTTGTTTGACAAGATTTTGATCGTAGTAAAAGACGTTAGAAAAGAAACTTATTGAATAACTACTGCTCCGACGGAGAACTAAAACTATATTAGTTAATTTTAATTTTTAGACATAAAGTGGTGTTAATAATTATAAAATGGATAGAAATTATGTCTAATTGAAGACTAATTGAACTATAAAAGCATACAAATCACTTTCAGAAATTATTAAGGAAAAGAACAAGTATTAGAACATGTAAAACTATGTTTAATGTTTTAAAAAATTGACTAAAAGTTACGTTTGTGTGACATTTTTTGGGACGAGTGGGTCATTGAGATTTGTGCCAGGGAAATGGGGTAGGTTAACAAATTAAATACCTTTGTAGGGGAATGGGTCATGTGATTTTGCTAGTTCTTTTTTGCTTCTATTCTGCCCCCCTATATTTACAATTAGTGACCAGTTCCTACGCTGTCCAATTTTGAACGCTGGCCGAGGTTTTGTATTTCTTTTGATAAATTTTATGTTCAACCACAGGCAGCCCAAGCTTGGTGTTAGTTCATCCGTTAAATCTTTACGATAGTGATTTGTATGGATCACTATCGTAAGAGATTCAACCGATAAACTGACTCCAAGATTGGGCTGCCTGTGGTTCAACATGTTGAATCTTTATTAAGGTGCGCATAGAAGAAGAGGTACAACATCTGTTCAGGACACGGTGAGAGTAAAGCAAGTGATAAGACACGAGAGGTATCGACCCATAATAAATGATGTAGCCCTTCTTCGACTTGAACGCCCAGTCTCTTTAAGCGCTAAGGTGGCAACAGTTTGTCTTCCGAAAGGCGATGCCCGTGTGGGTGCAAAGTGTTACATTACAGGTACCTCTGTTATTTCTAACAAAACAGTGACACTTATTCTAGTAAAGGAAAACTGAACCCTATATAAAATCGACTTTTTATCCAGCAACTAACTAGCTCAACAAAGTTAGGCAACTTTAAATTAAATAGCTAGAGCTTCTAAAATATTACTTTTAAGTGAAATCGCAAAAAATACAAGATTACGACATTAAAACACTGATAAGCGGATTTAAGTAGTTATTCAAATGTTCTTAATAAAATTGCCAAAATATTGGGAAAAAGTTGCTGGAAGCTGCCGTAAAATGCGCAAAACTAAAAAAATATTTCTTTTATGAAAAAAATACTTACATGAAACAACAACAACAGCGTCTTGAAAATGTTTTGTTACTTTAAAGTGAAAATACGACTCTCCAACAAATGAAGCATTAAAACTTGTTCATAATCTCTATCCTTTCCAATTGGTCTCTTCGTTCAAAAATTCTACTCAGTTCAAAATATCTTCTAAAACTGTAAAGTAATGATTGCAATTTCAGGTTGGGGTCGAACCGAGCATGGAAGTCCAGATATCCTTCAGCAAGCGATGCTACCGATTGCATCTCACGAAGCATGCAAGCGCAAGTATGGCAGCGTCCAGCGGTACGCCCATTTGTGTGCTGGAAAGGCCCAGTCGGGTGCGGCAGGGGGATGTAACGGTGATAGTGGCGGTCCCCTTGTGTGTGAAGAAGATGGAAGCTGGGTTCTTCACGGAGCTGTCAGCTTTGGGAGGAAAAATTGTCCAACCACTCACTACACTGTTTTCGCCAGAGTTAATGGCTTCATCAAGTGGATATACGAAAAGATTGGTGGTAAGTTTAGGAACCTTCCACAACAGCGTTTCGTGCAAGTAGGAGTCTTTTGACATGTTGTATATACTTTCGCCCTTAATTGTGTAGCAGTAAAGCGAAAGCGCTCAATAATCTTTACACGGAGTTCTTTTTATGTTGAATTGATAGCGGCGAGTGGGGAGATTGGGATTGGTGTGATGGTTGAGCTGTGTCAAGGTGTTTTGGATGGAAGAGGAATGCCGGATGAGTGGGCGCAGAGTGTCATGGTACCAATTTTTAAGAAGAAGGGAGATGCAATGAGTTGTGAGGCGTACAGGGAAGTAAAGTTGCTAGAACATGCAATGAAAATTGTAGAAAGGGTACTGGACAAGAGATTGTGGCGTATGGTAAAAATGAATGAGATGCAATTTGGTTTTATTCCAGGCAAAGGAACGATAAATGCGGTGTTTATTTTGAGAGGGTTACAAGAGGAATATTTAGAGAGAGAAAAAAGGTTGTATGTGTGCTTCGTTGACTTAGAAAAGGCATTTGACAGGGTTCCGAGAAAGGTGGTAGAGTGGGCACTGAGGAAGAGAGGTGTTCCAGAGGTAATGGTGAGAGCAGTGATGAGTCTGTATGAAGGTTCGAA
>JANCMA020059229.1:0-15934 GCA_024336925.2 Zoanthus solanderi | reverse complement strand
GATGTTGATGATAATGATGATGAGGTGATAATGGTAATGATAGTGGAGTGAGTCTAATCATGGTGGTGTTCGCAATAAAGACAATGTTAATGATAATGATGATGCTAATGATGGGAACAGTGATGATGACAGTAAAGATGACGATGATGGTGATGATGATGGTGATGATGATAATGATGATGGTGATGATGATGATGATGATGGTAATGATGGTGATGATGGTGATGATGATGATGGTGATGATGATGATGGTGATGATGATGATGATGATGATGATGGTGATGATGGTGGTGATGATGATGATGGTGATGATGATGGTGATGATGATGATGATGATGATGGTAATGATGGTGATGATGATGATGATGATGATGAGGAGGAGGAGGAGGAGGAGGAGGATGATGATGAGGAGGAGGAGGAGGAGGAGGATGATGATGATGATGGTGATGATGATAATGATGATGATGATGATGGTGATGCTGACGGTAATGATGATGATGATGATGATGACGGTGATGATGATGGTGGTGATAATGATGGGAACAGTGATGATGAAAGAAAAGATAGGAAACACGACGACAATGATGATGACGATTATGATAATTGTGATGATGACGATGAAGATGGTGATGACGCTGAAGATGATGGCGATGACGATGGTGGTGGTAACGCAGAAAGAAAACTGAAAAAATATGTTTCCAGGGGTATAGCTAGCGTCAGGTATGGGAGGGGAACAACTGCTAAGTTTGGAAACGGAAGGATGATTTTATTGTCTTTGTTTTTGTTCAATTAAGGAATAAAAGAACAGCTTTTTTAAATGTATGGTACAGTTCTTTTTAAAAATTAGTTCAAAGGTCGCACAAAGCTTAGTCCACGACCAGGCCTACATATACACAGTTACAAATGGTGGGAAATTGTTTCTAGTAAATTGATAGGAACTGTCTGAAATATTCATCCGTTTGTATTCCATTGACTAGGTTTTTTGCAAAGCGTCTTAAAGCTTTCTTGGTTATGTCTTTCTAAAAAGGTTCCACCACTCCCTCCCCCTAAATTTGGAGTATTGTAACACCCCTGGTTAAGATATCATACCTATTAAGAATCTTTTGCTGACGTAAGCCGCACTACTGACAGTGCTACCGGCCGAGGCAAACACGCGAAAATCATATTGAGTTCCCTCGTCTATCATCTCTGCCTTTAACAGGTACATCCGCTGGTTATAAGGGATCGTAGGCGCAGCTGTTATCCATGTTACGGATTTGTTGACCTTTTTGTACTGGATCTTGAAAGAATCAACCTCTGGCCTGCCTGGAAGAGCATTGTAACTCCAGTATACGTAATAACCGCTGGCTGTAATGTTCATCGTAACATCAGTTGGAGGAAGTGGCGTACCTAAACAGAAAAGGATGAACCAAAATGTAATCATTTCGAGTCGCTCGTTCATTCCCGGTAAATACAGGTTATCCGTATTTTTATATTTTCTTTATTTAAGTATTTGAAAGTGAATAATTGAATTAAATAACTAATAAATAAGTACTGACACTAAAAGTTGACCTTTCGATAACTTCAACTTGTCATTATCACAGACATAAATCAGTTAAACGACGTAATGGAATGTAAATAACTTATAAAATGTATGTACATAGTTATGAATAAAAAATGGAAAACAAACAAAAAACCAAACAAATAATTTGAGTCAAACAAAGGTCAGATAAACAATTTTGCTTTAATGAGTCTGATTGGGAATGAAGAGAAGGTTTCAAATTCTTGATGAATGTCATTGTTTCAGAATTTTGAATTGGTTGAAGTTTAAGATTTCTTTGTCATTGACGTTATAATCAGAATGAAAGATTGTGTTTGCCAACTGATACACATAATACGCACACAGTCCCTTAGGTGATTATGAGAATGATAATAATATTGTAAACGGTTGCATGGGTATTTTTTGTCAGTACCGCTGTAGTTACACGTGCTGTTAAAGAAAGTACAGTTCACCGCGGAACGAAGCGGCGGTCGAAATCCATTATTATGCTCAAAACTCGGCATCAAATCTAAATGGAAACGAAGTATTTTTTCCCTAGCAGAATACACATCAAACCCTTGCGCGGATTTTTAACACTGATAAACGCATAACGAAAACTATCGTGTGGCCGTAGATCGTTAAAAAGGTCTTTTAACATACCACTGAAATCTGGAAGAAGTGGAGAGTCAGGTGGTATTCCAGGTCCCGCTTTCTTCCTTAAACTGAACGGCCCTGAACCTTCCTTGTTAATACCTCTCACGCTGAATAGGTAAACCTCTCCATCTAAGAGGTCTTTTATCCTGTATGATGTCACATCTGCTGAGAGAGGCTTCGAATGTTTCCACTGGTATTCCTTTTGTGACGACGCACGATGCCACACTTCAAATCGTTGCGGTGAGCCACCGTCGTATCCAGGCCTCCAAGTGACAAATGCAGACACAGTCGTGGATCTCTTGCTCCTGTACTTGGATTGATCATGTTCAATTCTAACGCTGGTGATTGTAGGTTGACCTGGGGTGGCTAATGGTAATCGATAATACATCGTGAGAACAACAATGATAACAACAAAGATATGACAAATTAATGAATCTTTTCTGACGTCATTGTTTACAGTCTACCCATCATTATTAGCAATGAACAAAGACAAATATAATTTGAATTGAAACTTGACAAGGTTTATCGAGTGATCAAAGTGAGTTATGAAATATCTAGATCATATATGCTCTTTCCTGAACGTGGTTTAATCAACTCTCTATTAAAAAGTTTATCACCATAGAAAATCTGTCGTATCGAACTTTGGCTTTCAGTTGCTCTAACGAAGGGCTAACGCTATAAACGTCATCTTGTTACTCTTCCTATGGCGAAGATTAAAGTTTTCAACCTAGAGTTGATTAAACCACGTGCTTCACCTACTCAGCGATGCACTTGAAAAGTTTTCTTTAAAACGTACTTTTTTTAAGAACATAACGGTTTCCTAAAATTTCTAACATGTATGTTGATATGTTAATTTAGTATGTTAGGTTGATTGACATAAATGTATAACTCAACAACAATAGACCATTTTCGAATTTAAAGTGACCGCCGATTACAACGATAACGGATTCAATTTGTACAGTACAGCCTAAAATTAAAACTAAAATTTTTGAATATTTAACAACAAAACGAGGCTAAGACTAAAATGCGTCTACAGTTATTTAAATCAGCGGCCACCAGGAATTCGAAACCCACCCAACATTTTTGAGGTTTTTAGAACACTGACATCTTCTTACAAACTGTAAACATCGACCTAAAAGTTTCATAACTTTGTATGTTAAATATGTCTTTTTAAGCTTTAAAGTGTAATCTTCTGTATATGAGCTAACCTTAATTTGTATGCAAATAAACCCGATTGTAAACAGTGATGTTATAAACAAATTGTTTACAGCACTTGTGAACGTGGCATTTGTAGCCATAAAGCACCAGATCAGATTATCCAAAGGTTTGGAAGTATTATTGTAGTTTACTCACACATAACTGCAATTGTTGTTGAGTACGATGCCTTCCCATTGGCTGTGCTTGCAATGCAATTGTACACGCCGTGATCTCCCTTCTTAACATTAACAATAGTCAGATTCCCACCATTTGTCAGCGTGCGCTTTGCGGGCAAAGGCTTGTCTTTGCGCTCCCAATAGACGTTTGGCACCATTTCTGATACCGCTGCACACTTGAGTCTAATAGTGTCGCCAGTACGCACGGTCAGGATTGCAGGTGGTACCAAAGTAAATGTAGGGAGAACTGGCGAGAGTTTGAAAAGAAAAAAAGTTAGCTTTTCGTTTTCTTGTTCAAAATCTTAAATATGTTTGTTCCTTCCCTACAAGTCGGTATTTCGTTGGTGCATTATATCAAAGTCATTTTAAATATCTGGTAAAATGATAGTGTAATATTCTTATTTATAACATTCACAAAATTAACAGGGGTTTTTTAGATTGAAATCTTATTCTAAAAACCAAACCTGACTTAGACAACAATATAAAACCAATATCCATAGGGCTGGAACTAAGCCAAACTTATCGGCAATCTTTGTACACTTTAAGGTTTGGCGGCTACACTGTTATAAGTAATGACCGTTTAATGAACAATTATTATGAGGATTCTTCAATAAAGCAAATGTGATATTCGTGGTTAAAATGTATTTATAGTAATCGTTGAAAACTCTTAAGCAAATAGACAGACCTATTGTTTTAAAGCTCAGTTGGTAGCAACGCTGAAACGGAAACGCCACAGCTTCACTCTCGTTGAAAATTGTTTCTTTAGGTTACTATATCAGAATTGCTTACTGAAGTTCTTTACATAAAACAAGTTGACTAAAAAATATGTTTTCAATACTTACTTTTTACAACAAGTTTACTCTCCTTCGATATTCCAACACCAACGCTGTTAATTGGAGTGCACTTGTACGACCCCACATCAGAGCGCTTCACGTTACGAATTAGTAACGTTCCTTTTTGTAAAACAATGAAACGAGGCCACAGCAACACATTGTGACCGTCCAGGGTCCAGTTGGTTTGTGAAGTGGCCGGGTTACCCTTGGAGACGCAAGGTAACCGCGCGTCGGATGCCTCCGGCGCTGATACTACATTCTTGATAGAAACAATCACCGGAGGAACTGTGGAGAGAACAAATCTATGGAATGCAGGTAACAATTTATAACCATCGTAAGGGGAAAGATGGTTGTACTGGTGTAGGACCCCACCCACCATAAATTATATGCTACGACTTTGGTTTTCCAATTACTATTTAATCCCAAACCCAAAAGCAACTGTATTAATAAACATGATAATTAATAAGAAATTAAATATCTGAAATGCATCAGAACCGTCAAACTGTATAAGCCCAAAGCATCTGTAATAAGACGCTTTACTCCCTTTAAGTTAGATCAATTAAGTGGAACTAGTATGTTTGAGTTCTAGATAAGTCCTCTGTTCTAAAAATGTTGCTAATTATCCTAGCTTTTAAAACTAGAGTATCGTTCGTCTATAAAAAAAACGGTGGTTTATTTATAAGTAGAATAAGACACTAAGTGTTGCCTTAACGCGAGTGGTGACAGCAGTTCCAACTTATTGGGACGTGACGGTTGATACCACATCAAGTATACGTAGGTGGAAAATGCACGGAAAGTACTGGTCCTTACCTACGAGAAAAATCTAGTCATGTTGTAGTTATTAGGACAAAGTATACTAACGTATCCCATATTTTGTATATCTCAACGTAAACACTTTGAACTATAAAATTATATCTACCTGTAAATACACTAGATAGAGAGAGTAGATTGAGATTGTAAACTATATCTACCTGTAAATAAACTAGATAGAGAGAGTAGGTTGAGATTATAAACTATATCTACCTGTAAATAAACTAGATAGAGGGAGTAGGTTGAGATTGTAAACACGTATGGAAAATAGATAAATTTGTGAAACTTAGAAAATTCTGCAACAACCTCACATCCACGAAAAAAATAAATTTGTGAAATTTAGAAAATTCTGCAACAACCTCACCTCCACGAAAAAAATATTAACTAATCTTGTGGTCTTGTGTTCCTAAAATATTTAATGATGAAGGTTTAACAAGAAAACTACATCTGGTTCATATATTGGTTCTACTACATTTTAATTCAGAGTTTTTGACATCTAACTTTACAAACTAGGGAGGGGGGGAGGGGAGATTATTGGCACAATGTTATGTACTAACAAACAACTTACATTGAACGTCAAGCAGAATCTTAGCGCCAGGATACGTCACCAAACCTGACGAATCAAACGTTTTGGCAGCGCAAGCATAGACTCCAGAGTCTGTCCGTTGAGATGATCGAATAAATAAGGCTCCCGACTGGAGTACTGTTAGTCTCTCGTTATCCTTTAAATTCACACCGTCTTTGCTCCAAGTGAAGAAATGAGAAGAGGTATGTGATAAAGTGGTTTCCGTCAAACAATCAAGAACGGCCGGATATCTTTCAGTGACTGTTTTACGTCGTGATGGTTTTACGCTTGTGTCGCCTAAAGTGTAGATTGTGAAAAAAGTTATTACAATAAGAAAAACAAAATCAAATATAACAAGATCGAATAATTATGCCTTCTTAATACTTGTTAACGCAGAATGCGAATGTATGAGAATGGAACTGAATGTAAGAACTGGAGTGACCACGTTTGTATATACAACGGTTTGATACGAATCGTTTTCTTTTACATTAAAAACTTTGGTGTGGAGAGAAAATGTTTCGTATTAGCCAAAACAACAACGATTTCACAAGCGACTGAGAAATGGCAAACTTCCAACTGAAGAAAAGCAACTGCATTGCTAGCCTTTATGGTAATTTTTAAACTTGCAGTGCCCAATAAACTGTTTCTCGTGTAGCTGTGTGTGTCATACGTCCTGTCGGTTTGCCGTATAGCCGTGTATGTCCTATATCCTGTTTGCCTTATAATCGTGACGGTTATATAGCCATTTGCCTAGCCCTTTTATCGTGTATCCGACAAAAGGCCTAACTGTCTTAAGCTAAGACTACTAAGTGAGATCCTTATAATCGACAATTCCATAACTTAATTTGTATTACTGAAGACAAAATAACTACTTGCAAAATAACAATGAGCAATTCATTGAAGTTTTATCTGGAGAAAGTAAAACTAGCAACAATGAAGAATCTTGTAACTGTTTACAATTCTGTATCAAAAAGGTATTTTTAACAACTTAGAACTCCTTGCAAAAAGTGTTTATGATTTACAGTCATGATCAAATTTTCAACGGCTACGATATCAGTTAAATATTACGACTGAACATTGAAAATGTTAGTCCGTCGGCGAGTAGTTATAACAAGTAACTTCGACAACTCACGGTTAAAATTTTAAATTCATAACTATCGCCTCAAGTTGCCTAAGAAAATAACGCAATTTCCAGCGTTCACCGGACGATTGATCGTCGTTTGCTAGGCCGAAAGGTTTGTCCTTGTTCCTGAACCACTGCTGCTCTGACAAATGGTTAACAGTCAATGCGTCAGCCCCTTAAACTACCTACATCGATAACAAATATTTCAGTCTTGAGTTTCCTATATAACGCATGGGCAACCGACTTCGTTGGCTGGCCTCAAAGCAACATTCACTAATCTAGTTAATACGGCTTACCCACCAAACGCAAGTTGATAGGATTTCAAATGTCAAAATCCTTTGACCAAAACAAACAAAAACGTTTTTGATCAACTCTAAACGTAAACATTGCAAGATATAGTGAACGATGACCACGGATGAACAAAAAAATGGAAAGTTTTCAAAATTACAAACTAAAAACAATTCCTCATTTGAGGCAGCGTAATTGAACAGTGCTTGTTGGATGACAACGGGAAAATTAAGCGGAGCGTGTTCGTGCAATGAAACAATTCGTCAAACTCTTACGTTCAATAGTAACGTAGAATTCGTGGCGTAAGAAGCCCGCTTCGCTCTCAACCGCACAGTGATAGCGCCCGCTGTCCTTCAGTACAGCTGGATTAAATGTCAACCAACTGCCTTGGATAATAGATATACGTTCGTAAGGAAGTTCGTCGTTGTTCTTAAACCACTGAACTTTTGGTCGAGGAAAACCGCCGACAAGACACTCCAGTGTCAGCGGGCGTTCTTCGACTGCTGATATTATGGCACGTGGAGAGGTCTTGAAATATGGAGGAACAAGAGCTAAGGCCGAGTGAAGTTAGAAATTTAAGTTAGAACGGTTACACCTATTTGCCTTTGATTTGAGATAAACAAGTTTGTCTAAACAGTTGCCTCATCCACAACTTCCACAACAATAAGACAAACCCTTTTTTTTGTACGAAAGATATTTTAATCGCTACTTATTACATATTTTATTACAGGAAAATGACAGCCGGAAATTTTCTTTGGTACCGATTTTATACTTTGGCGGTTTATAAATAAACTGAAACAAAAACGCAGCTGTTTGCAATCTCAATATCATTCAATAATAATCTACCATTTGCGTCTATGCAAACTTTCTATCAATTTTAAGAAATGACACATCGATTAAGAGAATAAAGAACTACTATATATGGAGGAGAAACTGACAACGGCGTTCAGTTATATTCGCCGCAAAGACTTGTTGAAGGAGGAGGTCAGAACTTTTTGTCTTACGTTACCTAGGAAAGTTTAGCTTATGATATCATAAAATAAAGTCAATAAAGAGCGTTTGTCTAAAAAACAAACAATACTGGTTAAAAAACGAATGATATTGGAACCTTTAAGCAAACATTTTTTTAAAAGAGCTTTGGTTAAAACAATTTTAAGAGATGATTAAAACATATTCCAAAATTAAAAGTTGTACATTTTATTTTAAAATCTTGAAAAGTATTCAGTGACAGTGTTTCATTTTAAACGTTGCAAACCACAAAATGTTCCAGTTCCACTAAATGTTTCATTTAGCTCTCGCAAAGGATTTTTAAAACAAAAAATTCAGTATATAAAAGATTTCCGCTGACATTTCCAAACGTCCTTAAAATTAAAAAAAAATGACAAAGTTTGTTTATCGAAAAAACTTAACTTTGACACCGGAAACATTTTTCATCTTAATCGAAACATTACAATGTAGTCGTGGCCCATTTTTGGTTCTGTAATTTGATTTCTTGTGGTCAGTTTGGGGCGGTTTCTATAAAATGGTTACTGAGGTATTTAATGGGTTGCACAATTTAATATCGATTCGGTTTCCTTAGTACTTACAGTGTTTGTACAAAGTACACAAACGGATCGTTATTGAATAAATTTCTAATTCCACTAGGACCAGAAAAGATCCGTGAATTATTATAAAACATAATCTGAAATGCCATACTGTTTTTATCAATGCGCAACGTACGAAATAGCAAAAACTCGATAGCGACTGACGCACACATTCAGACAAAGCTTTTTATAAATTTCACCATCTACTTATAAATTATTTACAGATTTAAAATATGAATGCTCTCTCTGGTTTCATGTACTCTTAGTAGAAAACAAAGAGGTGTCAAAACTTGCAGATGGATTTACATAAAAGTCGCAAATTTAAGTTCAATTTTCCCAAAGGAATCGCGTTTTGATAAAAAAAAAAAAATTGACGATAAACAAATATAACGCGGTTCCACAAAAAATATTGCAGTGATAACTTCTAACTCTTATCGTTTTCTTCTGTAATCGCTTTGTTTCTCAACTTGCAAAAAACAAGCAAGCAATATCAATTGCAAAGGTGTGATCAAAATTTACTTATGAATAGAATATTTCCGCCCGGTTCAGAAATTTCTTCTGTTTATTACACACAGCGGGATTAAAAAGTGCGATGGCGCGTAAATTATGCCGACGGCTTACTGCTGACCAAATCACCTCGAAAACCAGAACATTTTACTTTTTTAAAAATAGCTCAAAGCAAGAACGTACAAACACCGAGGACAGTTTCACCTAAGATCCTAAAACCAAAATAGGGTTTAATTACTAACTTACATTTCTGAGTTAACTGCGACTAATAATTACTAAATTTTAGAAACGCTTTCGACAGATATTCAAATTGGGAACAAAGACTGGTCCTATAGCCAGAGTATAGGACCCTCTCAATTGGGTGTATATCTCAACAGTTTGTGAATTTGTCATCTTCGTTTAACAATTTTTCAATAAAAATTTATTGAAAAGTTTTGCCTTTTTAGTAAAAACGAACACGTCTCGGCAACATTCTATTGGTTATACTTTTTGTTAAAACCTTCGCTATTTCCGAAAGTCAAACGAAATGTTTCCGGATTTTTTACTCTAATGTGTGAAACGGAAGACAAGTGTTAGGTTCTGAGAACGTAACGGGGGAGCAAAAACTAGCGAAAAAGACTCAAGAGGCTAAATTATACTTCTAGTGTTACGGCCAATCCTTTGGTTTAGCGCCTTAACTGCCTTACTACGCTCTAGTTTATGAAAAATTGGAGTCAATCAATTACAAAGTACTTACATTTTAAGCATTTTAAAACCTACAGGCTGTTCATCACATAGTTTTGGAAATAAAATCTTTTCTAAGTTTTGGGTGCAGCTGTGAATAAAACGTCTTGGTTTCAACTTGCTCATCTGTTCTTATAATGTGGAGCTTGAGTTCAAATGAACTCTAATTCTTTTCACCCTGCATTATAATATAATGACTCTATAATAATAAAAACTGTGAACGTATTTGGCTCACGAGAAACGCACTGCAATCCCTTGATATCACTTGTTTCTTTTAAGTAAGATTATAAAACTAAAACTCACCTTTGATTTTTAAAATGACTGGCGTTCCAGGTATTTGAACAAAACTAGTTGATCCCGACCGAATAATTCGACAGCTATACATCCCTGCATCGGTGACTTTAACACCAGAAATGAGAATAGCCGAATTGTTAACTATGTGTAGCCGCCTAGAGTAGCGGCTGTCTACATGTGGATTTTGAAACTTCATAAACTTCATAAAGATGGGAGTCTTTGAACCATTCATTCTCCACTCTAACAAATAAATATCTTGGATCTTGCTTGCTACATCACAGTTTAAAACAACATCGGCTCCAGCTCGTGCTTGAATTACAGGAGGAGGGCCTTTTCCTTCACCGGGATCGCTGCTCGACTGACAGCATGCTGAAGAGAGAAGCGCCATCAGTCAGTTGGACTTCAAGACTGGGATTTTTACTTATACCTCCCTTTGTACGGTAGGTTAAAAGAACACAAGAACACTAGATAATTGTGGGCAATAGGTTATGAAGACATTTATAAATCTATTACATTTCAGAAGAATCAACTACGCTTCGTCATAAAATATTTTAGAACGAAGCTAAAGTTAAGTAAGATAAGCGGCTTGATTGTTATACTATGCACTATAAACAACACAACAGTCTATAAATTATAAGTTCTTTACTAAAATGATTCCGTCCTTAGTAGCAAAAGCAAACTTTGTTTAGATAAACTTAAGAAAGCACAATATGTTTACAATAAAGAGATCACGGTGATTTTTAAATTTTAATATCAACCTTTGATATTAACACAGTTGGTTTGATATTGGTATCAGAATGTTCTAATTTATCCCATTCTAGGATGACTGAATCCTAATGGAATGGAGTGGGATCGTTGATAAATGAATAATAAAGAATGGCTTAGTTCTAAGCACGCCGTTAACTTTACAGATTTTATGAAGTTTCGGAGTAAGTGGAGAAAGTTAGTCCAGGCAAATAACAAAACCGTTTGTAATTTCATCTAAAGTAGTACCTATGTGGCATCGCTGGTCGGTGCCGTATTAAATGTTAATCACGCTCGGTAGACATAAAACCACTTGCGTGCTTTATGCTGCACATTCAATAAATCATTCACAAATTCAAAACTAGCGTCTCATTTCTTAATCGATATGAACTAATAGGTTAAAAAGGATGGTCTAGAAAGTTCTTTGTAAAACGTTTTGATGATACACAGACGATCGTTGTTCAAGCTTGAATGGTCACTTACCTTGTAGTACGAATAACGAGGAACAGAATAACACGAAAATCCACATCGTCTTGTCAAAATGACCTAAAATATGCGTGGGGAAGAACAAATAAGACAGCTTCAAAGCATTCATGGAGAGTTGTACTTTTCTTATTGCCAAGAAAGAATAAAAACTTACACACAACTGTGAAAACAACACAAATTGACAATGCGCATACTCAGTCAAGCGTGATTTCAGGTTGAAAAGAGCAACAATGCTCAAATAACCAGAGTAGTCGGGGCGACGTCTAACCAATCACGACACGGGATTTTGTTTTCTCCTGACATCGTAATTGTCCTTTGACAAGCTTAATTAGTCAACTTAAACAGTGCTCAGCTGTATGCTGTGAATATTTTCCGCTGTCTCAAACCGTAAGACGTTTGAAAAAGCATTTGTCTGGTTGTGCTTTTTAAAAAAGAATAATTTTGGTAAAAATAATTTTTAACATATCTGTTGATTTTTAAAAATGCCAGAAGTAATGGCCGTTAAAACCAACACAACAACAAATATGCAGATTTTTTTTGTTTCACAGTTCATTGCCGCTCAAACTGCAGATATTTTAATAAGTGTGTCAGTGGGTAAGTGAAACAGTTGGTTTAATCAACTCCAGGTTGAAAAGTTTGGGAAAGCACAAAGCTGACTTAAAAAATTTGTTTTTTTAAAAAATAATGAAGTCTTGACGCCAAGAGCGTTTCAGAGAGTTTCAGTTGCTAAATGGGATTTTCGTTGAATAGTTTTTGAAAAATAATAGTTACTGAACTTATTCGGCGAGTGGTAGAACGCTTTCTTTGAACAAGTAACTGTTAGAACATTTTGAGCGTTAGCCCTTTGTCAGAGCATATGGAGTGATTTCGCTTGTTGTAAAGAAATTGAAGAACGGAAGTGACGCAAATAGAATAACAAACGTCTTTTTTTTTAAATAAAAATACAGCAAAGAGCGGGAATGGATGTCACAAAAGATAAAAAAAAAAACAAGTTAAAATTATATGGCGCGTCAATGTTTGTCCAACTCAATCAATGTTGTCTGGTTACATTGCTTGCTATGTTCTCAAAATAGTATATCTCTCTTTGAAATCAAATGACACTTTAATCGTGCTTTTTTAAAACGTTTCCAACGGAAGTCACAGACAAGCGGCTATTACTATTAGAACATTTCTTCAATCTGAAGGCATCTGATAACAGTTAGTCGTGGTTTGATAACAATGACCACAAAACGGAAAAATTATCAAATATGATTTATGATCAGAAAGTGTCGCTCTACAATGTCATTCATAGGCAAACTGAAAATTAACACCAATTGTCTTTACTCATCCTCACAAAACTGACAAAAATGCGCTTCTCTCGCTGTTTAGTGCATCCGGTAAAAAACCGCACGTCAAGAAAAAATACAGCTTCATATCCGGTTGCAAGGCGGTGTAAAACTTTTCAGATAAGTTAAGGATGGTATTCATAGATGCCTGTGTATCTCCGATATAAACGACTAAATCGACCGTTCAAAGTGCCTGGGGTGGATTCAACGCAGGCTGTATTCATGGGTGGTCAATATATTCTCATATCTCAATAAGTAAAGTGTTCGTACGGAGCGATAACATTGGCACATAAATAGATATCACTTCAACAACCACCAGGATATGCTTTTACTGAACGAACATTTGAGCTTTTTTAAAACATCTTGGTAAGAAACTAACATTAATTCATGTTTCCCAGTTTTTTGAGAAACTTGCAAAAGCTTGGGGACTAAAGCAAATATTACTAGCCGAGACCAGCAAGCTCAACAGATTTTGAAAAAAAAGTTATTGAATAATTATTACATATGCGAAGGCAAAACTGTGTTTCTTAATTCTTGGACTTGGGGCTGTTCTACTTCAAATGAAAGTAGAGCTGTAAGCCAAACTATGACGCATAGCTAGATAAGAAATAAACCTGACTTTTAAGAATGAAAAAAACAACACATCAGCACAAATTATATGCTCTGATAAAGAAAAAGTGTGCAAGATATTTTTTTAAAAAAATGGTTAGAAAATCAGAGCACATGTGACCAAGGGTAGCAAATCATAGCACATGTTACCAAAGACACTCCGTTTATATTTTCCACTTTCAGGGAGAAAAGTTGGGAAAAGTGAACGTTGAACAGTTTCCAAACACAAAATGACCTGCGTTAGCCAATGGGCACAAATCTGAAGCTGGAATTTTTGGGATGGCATCATGAACAATGTGAGGAGCTAACTTTAGTTTAGAGGTCAGCCATTCGTTAGTGCAACTCTTGCAAACTCATCTACTTATACTATCAGTTGTTCCCAAGAGAGGGAGGGTCGGTCAACAAGAGTTTTAAAATGTTAAAATTTTAAGAATTAACTTTCACAAGTTGTAAAACATTCAAGCTCTTAAAAAAAAATGTTAACCCTTACGTTACGCTTCAATCAAGTTTTTTTTTCTCTGGAGCTCGTACTCGAACCTCGCGTACACAGGGCTCTATGAGCTGCCCTCTCGCCATCTTCGCTTTATGGTTCGGCTGGCTTGTTGGTAATAAATATTTTCCCGTGTTTCAATGTGAAGAGGTATAAAAAAAATTCACTTAACCACAAATGAAATTATCAAAACTAAGAAGGATCAGATAAGCGTTTCCGCTTTTCGTCTTATTCTTTTTTTAAATGTATCTGAATCAAGCTCAGAACAAAGAGCTATTGAAAGTTGTGGAATGGCACAACCACAGAAATGATCTGACGAATTAGGATATGAGATTTTCGTACCGCGTCTCTGACCGTCTGAGGAAATATAAAATACCGAAAAAGAGCGATTAAAATACTGCAATGCGATCGGGTAAAAAATATTTCTGACCCGCCGGTTCTTAGCAAATTCCTAATCCTTGCAAAGTCAACTATCATATTTTATGGATAATTTCAACAACAAAACTTACACTAGTGACTTTGGCTTCGCTTTCTCAGTCTTCACATACTCGTGAGTTCATTACGTCTCGTCCACAAACAATAAACAACCAACCTTGATTTTTACCTCTTAGTTATTTTTTGTCTCGAGTACAAAACTTACATCAACACACACTGTTTTGAACCCAAACACGCGCAAACAAAAAAATGAAAACAGTTTACACAAAATTAAGTGGTCTATTCATCGTACTCCAATTTGCATCGGTTACATTACGGTTTTAATCCATCTTTTTAGTAGAATAA
This sequence comes from Zoanthus solanderi, assembly GCA_024336925.2. Taxonomy (NCBI): domain Eukaryota; kingdom Metazoa; phylum Cnidaria; class Anthozoa; order Zoantharia; family Zoanthidae; genus Zoanthus; species Zoanthus solanderi. Next base: position 1,228 of record JANCMA020059229.1, on the reverse strand, counting down.
ACATTTATTGTATCTTGAGAATGAAGAACTGTTTGGTAAAAATTGACTTAAGTAAATAGCGAATTCCTCAGTGACATTACTGATGGCGTCGGTCTTAACAACGCTGGCACAAACGAAACGGTTTGGATTTTGATCTTAAGTTTGAAACAGAAAAAAACACCAAAACCTTAATGAATATCTATGTTCTGTAAAATTTCTCCCCACTACGTGAAATTACAACTGTCCAGCATCTTTAAACATGCCATAACAAACGTTTGTCAAAAACCATGGTTTCTTTGTTTTCACGATAAAATATTTGTAAAACGAACGAATTATTTCAACTCAGTCTTTTCAGTAAAACAGCTGCTTTTCCTGATTCTGTTGTGGTAAAGAGAAGAATATACGAAGGCAAAATGGAACTTGTTAGTAAATAATATGTTAACATGTGCCATGAACGTACCTTCCTAGGAATTGTGGAAAAGAAGATAATGAAGAACTTCACTCGTAAATGAATATTGATTATCATGAAACTTAATGTAGTCAAAAAAATTTATACAAAATCTATAGTTATTTGTCATCAACCTAAAGTGATACAGTTGCAGTCACGAGCCGGTTGTATGACTTTTCATTCTAGAGTTCCATGCTTGGCTCACACATATAGGATATCCGATATTTCCCACAGGTCGGGTGAACTTTCACACGATTAGGCCATGTTAGTAGCGGGAATTGCCCCACCATCGTTACCAGCTGTTTGGGCCTCATCAGCATGGCAGAGCAAAAACAGGCTCAGCTTTACCAAGGCTTACGGTAGATTTAAGAGGTAAAGCCCGCCACCAAAGTGACCTTAGCGCCCATTTTTGTGGCTTCGAGTTAGCTACTAGCACTCAAGTTCTATCTAAACTTTTTGTTTTGTACAAAAATCTTTAAAAACATGGAAACAATTGAAAAAAATGAATTGTAAGATGAAGTTGGAATTCAATCTAGAAAACCTCTTGCATGTTTTCTTGAGCTAATATATATATAGCCATAAGTCTATGCTTTTGTCTAAAAATAGGTGAAAATTGTTATTGAAAATTGTGTGAGTATACACGCTTTGTTTTTATAAGAACAACTTTATAATAACAACGAGGCTCAAATTTGCCAAAATTTAAGAACATTTTAAGAACAAGACGCTCTAGGAGCGTATACTTGTGCCAGCTCGTGGATAAAATGTAAAAGCTTTTGATTTTATTGAGTTCTGACTGTATAC
>JANCMA020059127.1:0-15941 GCA_024336925.2 Zoanthus solanderi | reverse complement strand
GACGAAGGACTAACGTCCGAAACGTCAGTAAGTATTCGCTCGTTTTTACGGTGTAGAATTTACATTTTTATTACTACGTTGTTTGATAACTTTATCCGTTAAAAAGTTTGATTATCCTAGCTGGTAGGTAAAGCACAAAGCTTACGTTTCGAGAGTTTTAGTCCCTCGTTACAACAGTACTATTTAATTTCAGTTCTATGTCTCTACAGCAGCTGATACTTGACGGACATTATATAGATATGTTTTTCAAAAGCTTTTAACCCGCAAATAGGTACTGACCTTTAAACAGTTTGATTCTTAAGAGCAGTTTTTGGACTTTAGTACCATCTGAAAAACTTTGATGAAAACTCCCGCAAATGCAAACTCCTCGAGTGTAGTAAATTGTAACTATGAACAAGATTTCTAATTTAATTGAAATGAGATTTTAATTTTGTTCTCATTCAAGGGCGTCTTGAATAAAATAATTACGAGAGTGGAAGGCCTGTTCCACATCCATAATAGACCATGTGGTGGTAAATTCCACGTGTTCTATTGCTGCTTTTGTCGAAACAAAACACTTATTCATTAAGAATTCATTGAAGTTCGTTCGGTTACATATAAATTTGGCATTTACTGAAAGTGGATAAAACGACAGTTGACAACGATATAGTTTGCTGAAGTTTTAGCACTAGATATCCTCTTGTATGTTCACTGAAATTGATTCACTTACATATTTGGCATTTACTGAAAGTGGAGATCAAAAGTCTCAGTGACTCACGAATACTGCGCGCAAGAAGAACTACAATTCAGACCAAAACTAGCATCCTCCACAGACAACTGGTTCAAGATTCGTGTCAAAGAGTGAAAGTGTTATCCCAGATTTCCCTCAGCTTTTCTCAGTTTGACTTTAAATTTTCGAACGAATATGTATTAGTAATAGCAAACAATTAAACTATTTCCCTAAGAGAATAAAAAAAATCTGAACTCAAGATTGCTTAAACGGTAAAACGAAAGGAGAACAAGTTTCTGTAAACTGGTAAACATGGCGAATCGAGACACTCTATATACAAAACAACCGCGAGAATCAGGCTACTGCATGGACGATTCTATTGTTTCACCAGATGTTATGCAAATGAGAAAGTCCCAGTCATAACTCACTGATACTCCTACGGAATATCCGTGAGTCAAATACGACAGTTAGGGTTACGGTACCTCTGTAATGCAAAAAATTACCAAATTATATTTTTTGATAGAAAACGCTTGTCCTTAAAAGCAGTTCACAAAGTAAAAAAAAATTTCAAAATGTTTCCGGAAGTAAAGAAACACCTTGGTGGTGTTATTTTAAATGGTTTTTCTCGAAACAAATTTTAACACTACGTGCGGCTAAAAAAAGTTACAACTCAATTTGTTGAAACAGCTCTAAAAATTTAATGTCGCATACTATCAAAAATCCATGACGCCGTTTTGGAATTTAAATTAAACTGAATTTTTTAACAAAAAAATATTCCAGAAATTAAAATGTCGGTTACTTGGAACTCCGCAACGGGATACTTTTCAGTCTAAATTAACGAGGTCGTCTCCGCTTACAAAAATAATTTCGAAAAAACAATTTATACCATTAATTAAAGAATTTCATAACCTTTCCAAATATAGGTTGAAGGCGTGTGAAGTAAACAAAGAAGATAGGTTATAAATTGAAAATACTGCTCAAAGTGTAACGTAGCCTAACCCAAAAATAGACAAAGATTGAGTTTGTTCAAGATCTTACCTAAGTCCACCTGGAGGTGCTGTGATTTAGTATTGTTCTTAGCACACCAAGAGCCCATCTCTGTCTTCTGAGGTTTGCGGTTTAGTCTTCCCAAACACGCTCTGGCGGTGTACATCAGATTCGATGAAGATGTTATGGCGCCATCGGGTATTGTACCGTCCTCGATCCCAATCGGACGACTAACTAAACAAATAAAAGACAAGAGAATAAAAGTTGAGCTTTATTGAAGTAGATTGGGTTAGATTTGGAAGTCTTTTCTTTGAACGTTTTTAGCGTAGAAAACGTTTCTCCTTTCAGTTAATGAAATTAAAATTTAGCTTGCACTATAAACAGACAACAAAGAAACTGAATTTTAATCCATTGAGATAAGAAACAAACTGAAATATGTTTTTCTATTCTGTGATGAAGAAAAGATTGCAACATTAAAGGTCTTTTCCGTTATTTCATTTATTACAGTTATTTAGATTATCCGTTGAACGCATTTTGACAAACTGTCTAAAATTTTTATGTTCTCTCATAATTATGAGAAGTTCATATGAACCAAACGCATTTCGCTCCAGAGATATCTTAATTAAGTTTGCTTCCTTTGCTTTCAACTTTTAATACTTTTACTTTATTAAAAGTTTATCTTACCTTTTTCTTGCGGTAACGCCACCATTTCTTGTTCTGTCTTGCCGCTGTCGCTCATTTCCACATACGCAGACTCAGCAACGGTCTTTTGCTTATCGTTAGACTGTGACACACTGTCCGAAACAACTTCATAAATTTCTTCAAACTCACCAGAAACATCGCTATCGCAGACACTTTCGCGTTTAACGATCTTTTCGAGATCCTCGACAGCCTTTGGTTTACCTGGTCTCTCAGGGGGGATAGGAGGCGGTGGAAGCGGCCCTAAATCTTCTCTACTTAACTTTCTTGGTGGTACAGCGGCATTCTGGGGAGGAAGAACTTCCATATATAGATCGTCGTCTCCATCTTTTGGAGATGAGTTAATGGGAGACACGACTGGAGAGCTAGTTGGACTCGGTGGGCATTTTGTTATGATCTCTCCTGAAAAACTTCTGATCCTTGTTATTCCTACGGGACTCAATGGAGTAATATACATGTCATCACCTTCCTCGTGCTCATAAACCCCTGAGCTGGTATCTACAGGAGAGGCTAATCGAATGAATCCTGATTCCAGCCGCAGTGCCTTCAGCCATCTCTCCATATCTTTTTGGTTTTTCGCCACCAGAACAATTTTAGTGAGTCCATCTTGAACAATACAAAATGAGAATTGCTTTTTATCATCCCCTTCCAGTGGTTTAACTTCTGCTCCCTCTAACTCCAACATTAGCTCAGTGTTGTCGTCTTTTATATTCTTGTAACAAAAAAGTTTACCATCCCGTATGATACACCATCGTTTGTTACACGCATTGTTTTCGCATTTGCTAATATAACCGGCAAGAACAATTCCCTCCTGGAGGTTAGAAAACGATTTATCTCTCTTCCCTTTCTTCTTAAGCCATTTAAGAAGGCGTTTCTTTTTCTTTCCCTTGCGACCAGTAGAAGGAGATGTCAGTGGAGATGCCGTCGGAGTATCACCTTCAGAGGATCCGGACTCAAATTCATCCGTAGCAAAGCCATCATCGTCATAGTCATCATCGATAAATTCTTCTTTCTCTTGTTTAAAGCCGTTGGGGCCATCTTCGGGGGAAGATGAAGGACTTTCTTTTACGTCCCCATTCTCACATATTTCTGGTATCTTCACCTGTTAAAACCACGAGAAGAAAAACGTGGGACAAAAAAACAAAAATCATCTTTGCATCTTGCATTCTCTTTTGAACTAAAAATACCTTTCATTTAACGTGATTAGTTCTTCAAATACAAGATTTCACTGAGCCTTACAACTGTTTGATAACAACAACTTTATTTACCCTTTGCCTTTAAATGCTTTATTTACACGATATCGGGAAAATAATAGTAAAGCTGGGGGTGCTTGCAACCCGAAATAACCTAAGGGTTAAAAACTGCCAGGTTGTCAGTTTATTGCCTTTTTAACACCGAGATATATAACGATGCCAAATCCCTCACTTTTTCACCAATTCACTCCTATCACCTGGTCCCTAAATTAATAATATGATGATGTGATGATAGTGTTGATAGCGATGATAATGATGATAGTAATGATGTTGACGGTGATGAAAATGATAGTAATGACGATAGTGATGATCATGGAGATGATCATGATGTTGACGGTAATATAGTTGTTGGTGAAGATGATGGTGGTCGTGATGATGGTGGTTGCAGCGATGGTGGTTATGGTGGTAATGATGATGATGGTGATTATAACGATGATAGAGATGATATTGATGACGATAGTGATGATGATGATGTTGACGGTGGTGTTCGTGAAGATGATAGTGGTTGCAGAGATGGTGGTTATGATAGTGATGATGGTTATGATGATGACGATGATAATGACGATAATAATAATGATAGTGATGATGATGATGATGATTATGGTGAGTATGGTGATGGTGATGATGATGATGATGATGAAAATAATGGTGGTGATGATAGTGATGATGATCATGGTGGTTGTGATGTTGGTAGTTATGGTGATGATTATAATAATGTCATCTAGCTAGTGGAAATGGGCTTGAACAAATCTACATCAACGCTGTAATAACTGTCGTTATTAAATGACAAGTTGAAGCAAATTCTCCGATACCATCGTGGAGGGTTAAAATGGACTTCCTATTACTAAACTAAATATTGTTTGATTAACTGTTGAAACACCCGAAGGAATACCCGCAAAAGAAAACTAAAATATGTCACATCCCAGTATTTTAACTAATATCTCTATCATCCGTAAAATGTTTGCCTATTTTTTTAAAGAAGACATTTTGTACTTTAGTAGTTTATTCATATTATTTAGTAGTTTTTATGGCATTTTTAAAATTTATTTTAAAATTTATTTTTAAAACAGTGCTACGCGTAGTTTCCTAAGACTGAGGAAGGGATGGAAAGTAGACCTTGCAACAAAGGCTGCAAGTTTCTACATTTTCAGAACGAATTCATACCCCCACTTTGCATAGTCTCCTTCGCAGTTGCTTATTTTAAATGCGTTCATGCAACGCTTACCTTTTCAGACAAAGCTGCTCATATTCGAACAACAAACAGTTCGAGGCAGTAAAATGCGACCATTTAAAAAGAATGTATAATGAAGACTACTCAGATTTACTAAAGTCTATTGAAGTTTAATGAAATGTAATAAAGGGGAATTAAAAGTACCAGAATGGAATGGGATATCCGTGCATGTTCATTAATCAATGAATAGCACGTTGCATATTAATCAGTGAATATGAATATCTTCTATGCATGAATGAAACAAAAGAATTAAAAAATGTGATTTAGAATATATCAGGGTGCATCCATAGCATATTCGCATGGCGTATATACCCTGAACTGGTCTAACTGAACTTCCCAACCGAAAAGGTTTTAAATGCGCATGACAATTGCCGAATGCTGCTGACCTTCTAAGCTGTAGCTGGTATACAGTCAGGCACGGTCGCTAAACAACTCAAAGTTCAAGATTGATTCAAACGACTTTTTTAAAACAAGAAAGGCATTATTTGCCATATTTTTTTCAGATTTGAAAGTAAAAGTACCAAAATCGACTTCCTATAAAAATGCAACTGGACTGTCGCAAACACAAGATAAGATAAATGAAATGTAAACAGTTATGACTGCATCGCCTGAATTTCGAACATAGGAGCTAAATCAGCCTGTGTAATATTTTTTAATTACAATTGGGGACTTACACAATCCCACCAGCTCACAGAAAACTTCTATCACCTGGTTAACGCATTTAGCAGTCAATGAAACTTATCTTAGAAGTCAATGATAAGACGTTATTAAGTCATGTTTGAGTTCGTTAATATCATCAAAAGCCATTTTGAGCTAAATATTATAAAGTCGTATGTAGTATGATTCTTCCAAGTTGACAACTCTTTGGGAGCTGTTTAAGTACCAATGTATACATCAAGACAGGAGCTAATGTCGCTGAAGAGCTACAAGTACTCTTTCCAAATATTTAAGGGAACCTCGGCTGTCCAACAAAATTAATCTCAAATAAGAGTTTTCCTCAACTTGTGTCTACATCAGCAGCTCAAATTTGATAATTCTCTGTATATAACTCACGTTAAGTGATTTGTTTTGATCATTGAATTTCCTGCGTGCCGCCATCTTGAAATGTGACGTAGTTGCGTTGCAGTGCCAGACCGCCACACGTTCATTGCTATTGTTTCTATCAAGGATAGAGACTGGCACTACAACGCACACACGTCATATTTCAAGATGGTGAACTGCAGGAAATTCAATGATCAAAATAAATCGCTTGGTCTAAGTTATATACAGAGAATTATCAACTTTGAGCTGCTGATATAGACACAAGTTGAGGAAACCTCTTATTTGAGATTAATATTGTTGCACAGCCGAGGTTCCCTTTAAAATATGATTCTTTTCCGAATAAAAACAGAACAGATAAAACAACTATCGCTCTCTTTTATCTTTTTTTTGGCATTACTCGCGATATCTCCATTAATAATACGATAAAGAATTTCATAGAAAATGTTCGCTAATGCGTTGATTCCAAAACAATGCTTGTTTCTTTTTTATTGAAGAAACGCGAAGGGAATGTTGTTTGAATGTGAGCAGCATTTTGTGGCGAGGGAAACGTTTGAGGTAAAATTCAAAACAAACGACTGCACGGGAGACTATACTCCATACTGCCCTGTTAAATCTCAAATGAAGAAGCGTGGAATACGTCTTCAAACCATATGACTTATCATCCAGTGACGTCGTGCAAATGATTAGATGAAAGTTTAACTTTTCGTAAAGCTCTGTCAAAATTACTAGCCATTAGTCGATAAAACGTGGTTTAGGGCGATAGGCTATTTAGCCCCAAAGTTAACATTAGTTTAGCCACTAGCCTATACGAGATTGAAACCATTTTTAGACACAACTCTTAAAAATTAATAACCCTTAGTCCTTTACACACTATGTGCTTCGTTTTAGTATTAGTTGTTTCTTAAGTAAATTCATCACAATTAGCTTTCGTGAGCTATTAGTAAGGAGATGGTTAATCATTACCTTATCTGTTAGGGCGAGGGTCTTTGGAGGTTCGGGTTTTGACTTGCCAGATGTTACGAACAGTTGTTCATCGCTATCTTTCATGGTTTTCTCTTTCATTTCCAGCTCCAGAGGTATTTTGCTTTCTTCTCTTAATGCTTTCCTTTCCTCATTTGCAAGTGTTTCATTTGATGTCAATTGATTTTCGTTCTCATTAACAGCAATGGTTTTATCACTCGAGTTTTTGTCCACGTTTTCCTTGTTATTGACATTATTTTGCATGTTGTTCGAACTCAAAGTGCTTAAAGTGTTTACATCTGAAAATTTGATATCATTTGATTTCCACGATTCCGTTACTTGTTCCTCTATCGAAACTTCTGACTTTTCTTCTTCTTCAGGAGCTTCCTCGTCTTCCTCCGCAATGTTGTCGATTCCCTGCAAGGTTCTCGTTCTGGCACGATTCCTTTTTTCCCTTCCCGGTGCGATGGTGTATTTTCCACCCGACGCTGCAGTGGTGAGGGCATGTATCCACTCTTTGAGCACTGTGTTATTTTCGGCGATCATTACCCACGGTGTCATTCCACTCTGGGTTAATCGGAACACGGGCGTGCGCAGCAGCCGATCGTCCAATGAAATCTGGCAACAAGGTAAGATGACGACGTCATAGGCGATATCATCTGGATCCTGAGAGGGAAAGATACACAAATGCTGGTCCACTAGAATGCACCACCATTGCTTGTTACTGTGCTTCTCGGTGAGAAAACCCGCTAAATCGGGATCAGGAAGATCGCCAACACTGATATCAAACAAGGCAGCACTGTCTCGCTTGCGACTTCTTCTAGGAGGCGGCGGTGAACGACAACGTTTAGTTTCAGTTTCTTCAGACAATGAAAGAGGGCCTTGATCGTCATCTTGTTCGTTCTCGTCTTCATTTTCTTCTGTTATAGGGTCATAGATTACAATTTCTTTGAAGTCGCGTAGAGAGAGATCTCGATCCAAGTCTTCATACTGGTTAGAACAATGACTATCAAGTTACATTATTGAACACAATGGTTAAAGTTTATACAAAACATTGGGACTGAATTAAATACGTTTGTAGCGATTCCTAATACCATTCTGAAAATGCATTAACAATTCATTAGCAGCTTAGAAAATAACCTGGCCTAGAATCTTTTAAACAACTGTTAATTTCTAAATAAGTAGGTTAAGACTCTTTATTGAGTATAGTTTCATTAACAACTAGAAAACAAGTTAGTTTACCGTTTAGATAGCAATTTAAAACTGATGGACGTAACAAAATTAAATACCATGCCTTTTTTAAGTTATTTTTATTTTAAAATTTCATTTTAAAAAATTCAAATTTTACGTTAGGAATCGAAGTTTAGTTTTTCGATAGGTACACATCCAAATGTGTTTACATGAATCAAGCACGCGCCATTTTAGTGTGGTAAGGCTCTTACATATGCCTTCATCTATAATCAAATAGCAAAACCTGACTGAATTACCAAACAAGAAATATATACCTGGTCGTCCATTCCTTGGCTGACTGTGCTTGAAATATTTGGTAGAGATTCGCTTCTAGGTATGTTACCTTCAACTTCGAGGTCATTCACTTTGTCAAGAGACTGGTTAGATCTTGACAGCCCAGCGTTTAACAAGGTTTTTCCACCGCTTAGTTCCGCTTTTGCAAGAGCATTTGTAACCTCAGCGATGTATGCCACACATTTTAAGCGCTTTTCTTCAGTTTCCAAGCTGAGAGATTCCCTTGGTAGGACGTCTTGAAGGAAGGCACCAACATTGTGTAGATGGCAGTGGTAGTCTTAAAAAGATACAAGAACATGAGTTAGATAAACGCCATTTTTATTACTTATTCACAACCAAAAAATTCTACACCAATTTTAAGTACATGCGATGTCGCTTTTGGGAAGACTGGGAAGAGAATCATAGCGGGAACTCCCCTTCTCCTCCACAATCGTCCCAGCTCCATCGCGTTCATTTTCTCTCCTAAGACTGTGATTTGACACAATAATTAATTAGACCTCGAGGAAGAATGAACAATGAGTCAATAACTTTATCACCAAAAGTTGAATGGCTATGGGTCAGATAACCTCTGGGCCTAGAGGTTTTTGATCGGTTTTTCTGTTTGATTTTTTAAATGGAATTCAACAATTTGGCCAGATTTACCGAATACCGTATTTACAATCATTGAAATTGGTTTGTTTTATAGTGGCGAACAGTTGGAAGCGAAAATATACAGATTCCTGACTTTTTTTGACACAAGATGACGACCTTTATATTTAGCCATGCAGTACTTAATCGAAATTGAGAGCAAAGACGTGTGAAAACACTTCAAAGCTGATTTCTTGTATAATTTCGACATTGAACTTACTTGTCAAAGAACATGCTGATAAATCTAAAACAAGGTATTTTCTAAATTTCTTTTGCGGTTTAACAAGAAATTTGAATAATGCACGAAGCAAAATGAGTGCATTATGAACAATTTCGAGTTTGTGTCGCCAGCAAGTGGGTGTATTTGGAAACAAACCACTCACATCCAGTTACTAATCCTTAATTATTCAATAACAATCTGACCTGATAATAAATGAAATTTAAAAGTGTTCTACAAATCACTTCAGTTTTGGGAAGACACTGTGTCCGATCAAAGTTTCGTGTTGTTACTGGATTTTGATAAGTTTGGTCTAACCGATGAACGACAGTGATTTGGGATAAACAACATCTCCATTACGTAACGAACAAAATACAACTGCTGGCGCTTTCGTTGACATTGCAATACATTTGTTCAAGAGAAAATACATTGCAAATCATATTAGCCGAGCATAAAGCTTATCACTCGCTAACCATAAAAAAGCCGGTTCAAAAAAAATTTACTGCCGAGTGGTCAAAAGCATGGATACGGTAGAAAGGAAACATACTACGAATATTTCTTCTTCAAGTTCTTACTGTATATAGGCTTTTGAGTTAAGATCAAAATCTAAACCTAAACCATAGTACATGAAGAATATTATTCACATCCATCATACCTTGCGTTCACGGGATTAGGTCCTGAAAACTAGTTTTTACGCGGCAAGCTTTTAGATTAAAACTTAATTCGGTTGACGTTCTCACAAAATAAGAAATCCTACACTGTATAACTAATAATTGGTACTTTTTTGAATATAAAATAAAATTACAAACAACTCCAGAATAATTAAATTTTTACGGCTTTGTAACAAATACCCGTGGTTTGCTTCTTTTATCTTGCACCGAAATAAAACTATTTAACCAATCAATTGAAAACATTTTTTTAATTTACGTAAACAACCTTACATTGTTGGATAAAACTACCCTAATGACACTCATATTGCAACAGAAATATCTTGAACAAATGGTTTTTACACTAAACAAGCTGTCACGCCTTTATGTTTATGGTGGCGATTAAATATTGAAAAGCAGTGGGTTCTAATGGAAAATTAATCATGCTACGAGATAACACAAGGAAAAAACAAAGCTTTTAACTCTGGCTTCCGTAGAAGGCCTGAGTTACGTACTTGGCTCTGGTTCTATCTTCAGTTAAAAATCGCAGTCGCTAAAGCGAATGTGAGGTGTGCGTTAGCGCATGCGTAGAATGCACCATCGCGGAATCAAATAAAAGAGATCGCGCTCGCGGAAGACCGACACTGAGTGTTTTCGGATTTGGCCGGTCTGCAATGGGTAAGGTGTGAGGTCAATGTACGAGCAAACTAAAATGAGTAAACCTTGTATCGAGATTCATGCTTACATACAATGAAAAATGATGAAGTCAAATAACTGAGCAGATAATAAGCATCTTAGTGTAGTTAAAAGACAAAGACGTTACCATGAAGGTAAAACTAAAAGGCAGATTGACTGGGTCCGATAGACAAAAGTTGAAGAATAAAATTCAATCTATACTGGTAAAAATCGAAGTTAGTAGGCCAATTAGTTTGTACTGTCATTGGTTTCTACACAACGTGTAATTTTATTGATCTATTGACCTAGAAACCCTATTTCTTTGATTACTGCTAGCAGGGATAAACTTATCTAATTATACCAGTATATATTAAATCAATTTCAAATATATTAACCTAGTCTTTATCGTAAAAAAAAATCAGTAACCGTCAGTATAAATATAAAACTCAGAAATTACGGTATATTACTCAGTTTACTTGTTAACGATCAACAAAGCAGCGCATGCGCAGTTGTGTAGAATATATCACATACTCCGGCTCTGAAGTCAACAGTCCAATAAGTTTTGGTTCGTTTTTCCTTTTTCTTCAATTATTCTTTGACTAGGCGTCTGCGATTAAAAAACACGGGGCTTAATATAAACTACTCGGTTTAAAAACATATTCTAACGGGCGGGCATTGTTGACGCAGTTGTACGATCTTTGCTTTACGACAAGGTCACCAGTTCCATCCCGGCTCAGACTGCCGAGATTTGAATGTTTGTGCGACCTTCTTTCCGCCTAAGCTAACCTCAGCTTATGAGTACCAGCTTCTGATGGGAGCTAACCTGCCATGGATTAGTGTCCCGTCCACACAGGAAGAGTCACAAACTCTGATCCGTTTAGCACTACAGAATTCGGAGACGAGTACCGACTCCATGGACCACTAGGTTCGTAACGGATTTAGCTTTTTTAGCTCAATACTCTAACAAGAAAAACGTCCATGCAACAAGTAGAATAAAACGATTTGCATCTGGAGAGCTTAGAGCGTGTTAATTGTCAAAACACTCAGTCGAGATGATAAAATGATCACTCCAGGTTATCAAACTTGGAACGTTTCACTGCCGAATGTGCAACCAATCAAATGTTTCCAAATCGCTGATAAAATGTCATTCAGAGTTTGTTAAAAGTTTTGATAGTCAAGTGAAAAATGTATCATTTTTAAAAGCGAATATTGTGAATCAATGTTCTAATTACCAAAATAATCTCTATTGAACGCAGCCTATTGTTTGATTAAAACATGTTTTTCCAGCAACACTACCACGTGAAAGCTCTGCTTAATGCAGGTATCAGTGTTACGCCCGTGGAGTGGGACAGGTGTCAAAGGGGTTGGGATTTGACATTTTGTCCCCAAAAAATGTCAACATCCATTCCCATTGGCATGACGATGAATCCCTCCCTTAAAATAATCTGTTGTTAAAAAGTCATACTCTGCTATCAAAAACTGGCCTACGGGAGAGTCTCAAACCCTCTACCCAGGGCAAGGCACTTCTATTTTATATTCCCACCCCTTGCCCGTCATCTCCCTCCTTGCATATAGAAGCCTGGCTTGTGATTCACTGGCAGCTGTTTCTTTTTTGTTTTGTTTTTTTCTCAATATCGAAAAAGTTGTTTCTCGTAATATAATGGACATTCAGTAAAATGCTCCAAATTTAAGAACCTGAGGAGAATATATGCGAGGCTAAGAACTATTTCTACTCAGCGACGGATCTTGACTGTCCATATAGATGTTTTCGACAAATAGCAGTGATAACTAAAACTTTTAAGGGACGGACCATTAAATGTTTGGGGGGGTGGGGCATTTTTTTCTTCGCAAGATTTTTTGTTTCGGCTCAAGACGCTGCAGGACTTACTTTCTGCCATCCGATGCCAGAGTTTTCTTTTGCCTTTTTGTTTTGCACGAATTTTTTTTCAAGGTCGAATTTTTTTTTTTCTGTATTTGAAATTTGCCCAACACCCCCCCCCCCCCACTACCACCACCCTCAAATATCTAATGGTCCGACCGTAATATAAACAAGAGGTTAAAACAAAAAACAGATGAGATGTCTTATCAAATAACTGATTTTAACCTAAACAGCTTTTTTTTTTAAATTCTAACACAAACCTTTGTTTTTACAAGCTGACGCGAATCTTAGTAAACAATAATTGCTTTACCACCGTGGAAAACAAAAAAAAAGAAATATCTAATTCACAATACTTTGCAAACCGGCAGTTTCCACTTGGTTACAGATATTGGCGCTGCTTCGAAAGTACCGCAAGTACACTGATCTCAACTGAATGTATTTTGATATAAACCTTTGTTTTTACAAGCTGACGAATCTTAGAAAACAAAAATGCTTTACACCCATGGAAAACAATTAAGGAAAACAAATAATTAATTCAAAATACTTTGCAGCCCGGCAGCTTCCACTTGGTTACAGATTTTGGCGCTGCTTCGAAACTACCGCAAGTACACTGATCTCAACTGAATTTACTTTTCTAATTTTGACACAAACCTTTGTTTTTACAAGCTGAAGAATCTTAGTAAACAATAAATGCTTTACCCCCATGGAAAACAAGGAAAATAATTATTTTAATTAATTCAAAATACTCTGCAGCCCGGCAGCTTCCACTTGGTTACAGATTTTGGCACTGCTTTGAAACCACCGCAAGTACACTGATCTCAATTGAATGTACTTTGATAATGAAAATTAAGCCGCTTTTTTGACAAAATTACATTTGATAAATGAGCTATGCATATTGGGTGCTCACTTTGTGTTTGATTGAGTTGAATCTACAATTTTATAAGTAAAAAGTAACGCCCATAATTTACAGAAAGGGGTTGATTATAATATTGTAATGTTTTTGTTTACACACACAAACTAATCGAAAACCTATTTATATAAGAGCTGTATATCACACGTAAATGAGAAGTCGCTTTTCCAAAACCGAAGAGGCATAACTCCATAAGCAATATATGAACAAAAATTTGGTGGTAGAAGTTTTTCCGGCCGTTTGAATTCAATAATGCAAACATTGAAAGAAATTAGAATGCGCCTTAAGAAGCTAATAATAGTAATGACCACAAAATCCAATGATTCCTGACAGTACGAACGCAAGACCGAAAAACACATTAAGGAAATGAACTAAAATATATTTTACAAGAATTGAAGAAATGAAATTTTTAATTAGTTTTTAAGGAATATTTCGATGTTTAATTCCGATCATTTTTAACCACAATTGTTGCTAAATAACACAAGTAATGTTATTTTATTTGAATTCAAAAGGCGACTGTAGCCAAAAGGCACAGGCACACTTGCGTTCAACATGGAAATGTACATAGATTTCGTAGACTGGGCTGGAAACGAAAAACGAGGACTTGTAAAACGTAAACTTGTGAAACGCGGACTTGTCAAACGCAGACTTGTCAAACGCAGGCTTGTCAAACGCAAACTTGTCCAACGCAGACTTCGTTTTTTTAAGATCTTTTCTGCGTTTGTAAATCGGATAAAACTGAACTGTAACAGACTTTTTAAAAAATAATAATTTTATACAATTACGAAGGCGAAACCGCAAGACTTTATATAGAGCAACGTTTAAAAATTCATAATAATAATTATTATTATAACAATAACAACTTTATTAATTTGGGATCTATAAAATTATTACAATAATTGAAAACTGTGTTGAAAATTCAGAGTTCAGAGTATTAAAAATAATAAAAAATACATGGAAAGATAACAATAATAACAATTCTTGTTTTATTTTCGAATCGCTTGATTTCTGTCACGCAACATGTCCAAAGACTGAGTGAGTAGCTTCTTCTCTTCAATACGTTAATAAACAATATGACAAAGGATCACTTCCCTTCCCAGCAAAAATTTAAAAAAAAAAATTATTTTTTCTGGCTTCAAACCTAGTTGCTCCACATCGGAGAAGATATAAATTGTATGAAGTGGGCTCTTGGTGAAGCTAAGCCTACGTGATGAGTTCCTAAAGCTCCGTCTAAACGAGCAATTTTTATGTGACAAGTTTTATTTATTTGCCAGTGTACGCCCCGTCTTCTTGAGCAATTTTTATTTGAAAACAAAAGATTGGAGTCTGGGATCTACAGATGACATAAAAAAAAATAGCCAATTTTATGTGTTGTCTCGTCTTCACGGAAAATTTTCTGTATGTGACAATTTTTATTTGCCACATAAAAGCTAACGCGCCAGTTTTTCAGCAAATATAATTGTCCCAAAAATATTGGTCAACTTTGTTCATCTGCACGAGCAAATAAAAATTGTGACATAAAAATTGCTCGTGCAGACGGGCTTTATTTTGCTACAGGAGACAGTAATGGGTCTGTTGACCTTTGACCTTATCAAAGGTTCGCGCCCAAATTTAACATAAATTTGTACTATTATTGTCGTAAGTAAAAAAAACGAAAAACGCCTGCTAATCTCCGCGTTTCGAATGGAGAGACTAAGTATAAAAGCAGAGCTTGGAAGTGGGACGTTTGGCTCTGTGTATCTGGTGAACTACGAAAACAAAAAGCAAAATGTCATCATAAAGAAAATGAAAATATCGAGTCGGCCGAGGCTAAACGAAGATTTGAGAGAGGCAGCAATATACTTAACACAGTAAAGGGCCACAGAAATGTGTGTAAATTCCTAGAATTTTGCCAAGAACCCAATTCTTTTATGATGGAGTACTCGTGCTTTGATCATGACTTCCATTTTCTTAAGCTCTCTTGCGGATTTCATTAATTTCATTGATGCCGAAAATTAGGATTAAGAACTGGTGATAAATAAATTTATTTCGCGGTCAAAACTTTTTAAATTGTTTGTAACTGGCGCTTATAAACCCTTTTGTACCTTAGAGGTCAAACAGCGATTGTCTAGCTGCTAAACCGTCAGTCAGAATAAAACAGCATAAAAGTAAATGAACAAAATTTTTAAACGAGGCCCGATATATAGTCTTGCGCTGTCGCTTTTGTATATAAAACTAGTTTTTAGTAAAAATCTATAATAGTTAAGTTTTATCCGATTTACAAACGCAGAAAATATCTAAAAGCACGAAGTCTATAAGCCATACAGTTTGTCGTTCCATGCTATATAAAGTAAAAGTCTACATAACAATGGAGTACAGTAAACATGACAAACAATAACAGTGTGGGATAGGGTAAAGGTGCCGGAGAATTGTAACAATCGAGAGTCTACCGACTTTAGCCGACAATAGTCGAACAGCATTAGTGTGAATCTGCTACGAACTCCCAAGCCACAAAGTTTGAATAGGCATGAAAGTATATTAAATGCGTTCGGTGTATGTATATAGAATGAAAGAAGAGAAAACAATTTTTAAGCCCTTGGCGG